>QLPF01005012.1:2854-20747 GCA_003314045.1 Hygrophorus pudorinus | reverse complement strand
TTAGCGGGTATAGTTGACTGCTCTAAGTGGACTATCACCTTATGATAGTTCGCTTCCTGGACATGCCAACTTGCACGTAACAGACTGGACAGTCCAGTCTGCAGTATCTGGATGTGGGGGGATACCGACAGAGGTATGCCACTGAAGATGGTGATGACTGGTTGGGATGTCCCATCAGTGGCACCTCAGTGAAATATTTCCTAGAATCTGTTGACACAGGAGGGCCAATCTGAAAGCGATGTGCATAGCTAATAAAGAATGAGATATCATATACAAAATAAGCAGTCTGAATTTCTGACCTTCTCCATTCTCTGTGGAAGCCTGGGGTGTGGCACCTGTGGGAAAATCTTCTTCAACGGATGAGTTGGACAGCCGACAACATTGGCTAAGATGTTCAGCAGTCGGTACTTGAGGAGGACTTGGACAGCAAAGTCGAACTTGTGAGGAGTGGTGTATTTGCTCCAGTGATCAGGCTTGAGGATTAATTCACATGCCCGCGATGTGTCATTTCCACCCCCAAGATATTCCCATGCAAAATCGCAGTGTGTTCAAAGGATCCACGGGAATTGTATGTGTCCAGTGCATCTGCAAATCTCTATACTTTGATGTCACCACAATGAAACATGCCACCTAATGGATTGCTCACCAGGACCATCATCTGAAAAGAACCCTCTTTCACCTCACCGAGACTCTCATACATTGATTGTGCCAATGATCCATGGTGCAGTGGCAGACCATTCACCCAAGGCCACTGCTGGATGACAGGAGTCCAATTCCGTAGGATATCACCAGATGTATGTACGGTATTGATCTGATTGTAAAGTGCTGTTTGGGATGAGGGAGTAGACATTGCGTTGTTGAATGGGATAAAGAGTAGAGTTGCAAGAAAGCGCGTAAAACACCCAATTAGTTAATTTGGTACAAACATGAACAAATGCTTAGTAATACACCGACTGGTCGATTCAAATCTAAATTAGGAACATGATTAGTACTAGACCGACTGGTCAAATCCACATGTGGCAGGTGACCAAGCATGAACAAATAATTAGTAATCAACTAACAACACACATCCACTAGATGCCAGAAAGAATGCCCTGAGGTCTGGCCTCTAAGGCAGGGAAACTGGGGCAAAACAGATATATTGCGCCTATGCATCTGCATTCGGGCATTAATTTATTACTGATTGTCCCCCATCTACCAATCAAATGATACGACATGGCAGAATGGGATTCAATCTGAATCGAAACATTGTGTAAATAGTATCCCTGCTCTCCTGGGTAAGTGAAATGGGATGTAGCCGCCGGGCCCATTGAGCTTGTAGCACGGCATGTGCTGCATCGCCAAGAATATATGCCGCTGGCACTACCAGCAGGGGAAATGATCCATTACAGTCAAATTTTATTTCTGTGTTTTCACAGTAAAGTAGTCTATTCAGGAACTTCCTGCGGTCGCAACAACTCACAGACGATCTTGATTGAACACAAGCAAGCAGGTAAGCATCCACAACCATTCAAATTGATTACACAGAACTAAAACAAACTTGTACAGACTTTTGAAACACACTCCTGTTACCTTGCAGCACTTGCAAAAATATGATCGAATTTGAACAAAGTGAGTGAGCCCCGTTTATCGTTCTGTAGAGCTATTCAAATCAAACTCAACATTTAGATGTGCGAAATTTGGACACAGGTGTACATATGCGGCCGTACCCGCCGAGGACGCAAATTGCCCTGTCCTCATGCATGATATGACAGGTAGAACCGCCTCCTTCCCTGCAAACATCAACAGGTAGACCGAGTCAGGGAGACTCATACATGGTGTGGGAAACACTGCAACTATGTAGCGGGTTTCTGGGGGGGGGACCAAGCCATTAATATATGTGATCCTTTGCATGCGTTGTATGATTTTGCTACTATATACTTCTTATTGTAACTTTGTATAATGTTATCGGTAGCATAACAACGTGGATTGCTATATAGCTATATAATTCCTAATATACATCGTAATCTGTCATTGATAGTAACCAGTCAATGGGTGACTAAGCAAAATGCTACAACAGAAAGTCCATTTAATTGAGTTTGAATATTTATTTCCTGTAATCTAATTGAGTAGAATTTCTCTACCTATCTCACGATTTTTGCCAAGGTCATGCTTTACCTGTGAGCATTAACTGGACGATAAACCAGAGACAATTGTCAGTGTCTCCATTTCGAACCTTTCCCTCATTTGCACTACCCTCCCTCTGGGTCCTTATATATGCTTTTTGTAATGTATATAGCGTGGTCCTAGTTACAAAAATGCTGAGGGTTTTCTCAGTGGGCATTTACCACCGGAGAACTGCTTTTGCCTACTAATTCCTGTTTCTCCCCCAATTCATCGAGCAGTCAATGGATGACTAAGCAACACCCAATTTAGAAGTACAATGAACACGTGCATTGACCAGTCAATGCATGACTAAGCTTTCGAACCACTGAAAAAGGCAATTGTAGGCACTTTTCACGACTACAATGATCATTATGCTGTTCCTTCCAATCTGACAGCTCTACATTGGATGAGACAGTGGCCAAGCTCTATTGGTCACCCAGCAGAATGAACATGCTCATTCAGAGAGCAAGAGTCCCAGATTTTGAGATACGTGTTGAGAGAGATATCCTTATATTCAAGGCAAGCATGCACATTACATATTATTTAGCTATGCATTGTTTACTAATATTGTCACATATTCCAGCACAAAACTGCCGAATGTCCAACAATTACAATGAACATACTGATATCTAGACCAGGACAGTGCCCAAGGCAATGGGACTGCTCATTTGGTGCAGGTAGGTTTATATATAGTCATAACGATATCTCATTTCGATATGTTCAAGAATCTGAATATCACTATACAGTCACCATGAGACTTGGTGCCCAGTCCACCAGCAGCCAAGGCCATTTCAATGAATTTCTTACTTGGGTAGAGGTGTTGACATCCCCCCTATTCCGTGGCCTGCTCAGGTAACCTATGAGCTCTATATCACTCATTGCATTAGCCTGAATATGATTTTTTAGTGAACATGACATGGCAACAGTAATTGAGGGCCACCATGTCGGGTGGGTCATCTTGGCAGGAAGAGGAAAACGACCAAGATTAGTAAAAGGGAAGGCAAAGGCAGGAGCATCCAGTAGAAATATCACAGTGGACGATGATGAAGACAAGATGTAAGTCAATATGCGCATAGTCTATAGGTCATAATGTTGTTATAATGCAGGGAAATTAATGGAGACGAAGTATCATCAGAGTTGTCTGAGAAAGAGTCTGAGGATGACAAGGAAGTTGAGCTTGTCGGTATTGAATGCAAGGAACACAGCAGCAAAACGAGGTATGTTGCAATGTGCTGACAAAGTGTCATCTAATTTGTATGTTACAGGCCAGGGCCAATAAAAAGCCTTTACCAGTGCACATTTTCTGCTTTATATGTATTTACTCATCTGAAGACTGAAGTTATACAAAAAAGACCCGAGTACCACAAGTGGGATATGACGAAGAGAGTCATAAACTCTCTCGACAATGGGATGGACCTGAATGGAGAGATTGTAGAGTTTGCAAATTCATCAGTAACACCATCATTCTGTTGTACTGCCTGCCAATTGATCATTCCAGTATCATGGTGGATGCTCTCATTGAAAACCACCCTGACATCGCCAAACACATTGCAGTCTTTAGGCCTAGCATGTACTCTTTCTACCATGACCCTAAGACATATACCAGCTTGCAAAGGTATTTGAAAGCGGAAAACCAGGTCAAGTGGAATATCTTTGAGGAAGATTACTTGATCATACCGATCAATTCATGAGCTGGGTGAGCAACCGTGAATAATTTCAGACATAATCTGAAATCCTACATCTCTATAGACATCATTGGTACCTAATGATCATCAAGTCCGCTAGAAATGCCATCAAGAAAGACGGCACCAAAGGGTGAGTGCAGAAAATCTCTGGAACACAAACATATCACTCACAACATTAGGACTATAGGAAGATATATATTCTGGATTCTATATGTGATGGCATCCCAGTGGCTGTCATGAAAGAAATGAAAATGTTCTTATATCACGAAGCCAAATTGCGGTACAAGCTTGATCTGGACATGAGTTACTTCGATGTCTATCTTCCCTATGTGAGCCAGGTTTCATTGTCACTGTACAGATAGTTGATGGGCACATTCCAGGTTCCACAGCAGACCAACACGTCTGATTGTGGACTGTACACCATCCACTTTGGTCAGAAATTCATGACCAATCTGTACTGGTATGCTGAGCTGATTGAGGTATGTCACAGCAAGGTAATCATTTCATTCCTGTTGATAATACATTCCTACAGAAAGAGTCTGGCATCATCATTGATGTGGACAAAGAGGGGCCATTGGCAGACCTGAAAGCGAGCTGGAAATCACCAAACATGGTTGAAAAGCTGAAGAGACTCTTATTGAAGTATAGGGTAGTCCACGAGAAGCTTGTCCCATGGCTGGCACAAAAGCTTGCACTTGTGCAATAAATATTGCCTCCACTCATGCATGTATCACTGTTACTTCAATCACAAGCACAGATTCAAATTGCAGCATGACGTTCAAAAAGACACAAGCAGCCAGTATTTTAAGTAGACAGCAGCCCCACAAACAAGAGCAGAAACACTGTGGCTCTCAATGTAATCTTCCTGGATGTCCTACATATCTAGTAATGAGTAATCATGCACTCTTCAGTTTGTATTGAATACCTAAGATCACTGAGATGCTGGGACAGTATTTGCCCGTGTCCGTTTCCTTGGACCATTCTCACTATCATCAACTGGACACTTTTGACTGTTGAAATGTTGAATGTTTTTGTTTTTGTCCCGTTCTGACTATTGTGCGGACTCACCTGGAGGGAGGGGCAACAGCAATGTTGGAACACATTTTTAGCAGACCACACTTTTGCCTCTCATGGAGTGGTGACTTGAGGAACCAGGCCAGGAGAACCCCATGCTTGTCTTCTTCATCCATCACAGCCAAAATGTTGTGGAGTGCCAAGCCAATGGCAAGGGCGACATATTCCAACTCGCCATATATCCTGGTCTCCATATCGAAGCTGTTGAGACCTGTGGTTAGCTTTTGGAAGCCCTTCTTGGAATGGAACTCCTCCAGCAAGTATTGTTTGTCATACTTCCAGGTGGTCCACTCCGGGAACTCGTCCATGGTCTCCACTATATCACTCCCCTTGATGCATTCAATTCTCTTCAAAAAGTCAATATAGTCGTCCTGAGGACAAAGCGACTTCAGGAAGGCCATCCTATCCTTCTTGCATTGTTTGTGCAAGGCAGGGGACCTGTCGTGTTGCTGTTCAGTCTGACAATGTCCGCCTGATGATGGTGGCTGTGATGGCGATGGTGGAGGTGGAGGAGGTGATTGACTAGGTGGTATGGCTGGCTGGTGTTGATTGGAGGGTCCTGGATGAGGAGACATTGGGGAAATAAATGGAATTGCTGGGGCCACCTTCCCCTTGCCCTTTCCTAGGCCCTGTCTGATGTCCTGTTTCCTTGCTGATGTGAATACTAATCCTCGCTGGCCTTTGTCCTGCTTGGACCTCCAATGTTGCCAAAGATCAGTTACAGCACTCAGCTGCAGCTTGGATGGTTTACATAGAGTTGTGCCATCTGGTAGGGAGTCAGCCTTGATTGGAATCCGTCAAGGCTTTCCAAGGAACCACTGCCTGTTTGTTGCAAGTGAAATATCCTGCAAGGTATTATTAATTATTTAGTCACAACAATGTCACAGGCTCCTTACTGTACGAAATGGTAATGTAATTGTGTATTATGTCCTTTCTTGCTCCCAGGGTTTGGTCACTGTATGCTGGTAGAATGGCTAGCCTTTGTCGTCCAACAGGACCTGGGTTGACTCCTTTTTGGATTTTGATCCTTGGGGCACATCTTCATCTGACATGTCGGAATCACTATCCTTCTCGTCAATTTTCTCTGCCTTTTCTACTCATGAAGCAGTTCAGGTGACATAATATTTCTGACATCTACACAGATCTTACCAAACTGTTCCTTGGCGTATTTCGTAAATTCTTGCCAGGTGTTTTCTTCCCAAGATGGATTCAGCTTGGTGAATGGCTCATCACCAACAAGAGGGTGTGACTCATATCTGTTGACATGTTTTAACTAATGCAACATAGTCAGATGTAATATGACTCACTTCTGTCTGCCCAGGGTCCCATCAGCTTCCTTATAAGCTAGCATAATGAACATTTGCACGCCCATGTTACGATTGACGTCAGTGACGAGCTTCCGCACTGTCTTACCCAAACTCTGCTTGGCATTGCTAACATAGACGTATAAGGAAAGAAGGCAGAAATTTGATATATATTGAGACATACATCTGTTGCTGGGCGGTGGAGGGACCCTTTGTATTCCATTGCTCCATATGTTCCTCACAATCTGCTCGCTCATCATCATTCAGGCCCTGGAAGAGAGTAGTCACTGCGGCGGGGTAATGACAGAGCCAATCCTTTGACCTGCGTGGTTGGTCTGTACTCTCAGAGATAATGTCATCTACTCTGTCCTTGTATATTTGGGCAGCTACATCTTTTACAGAATATTGCCTGGTGTAGCTGTGGACATTCTTTCCACCCTGAGCTTCTGTGTGACTCTGTGCCTTGACATTGTTCTGGTACCAGGTGTGCACGTTCTAGATGCCCAAACAAAAAAACAACAATTGATTAGTAAGTAGCTAGTCTGGGTAAAGAAATACAGTACAGTGTTCAGGTCAATTGGCAGAGGGTTTTCATATTCTTTTTCGACATGGAATGCTGTAATAGCACCTGCAACCTTTTCTGCCAGTGCAGTTTTGCCAGCTTTGTTATTTTTAAGGGATGCCCACTCGTTGAGGTGTTCTTTGAGGATGGCAATGAATTTAGTGGACCAGGCCATTTGAATGATATCGTAGAGTGTGGGGTGGTGGTGGTGGTGGTGGTGGTTAATGTAGCTTTAGCTGAAATCTTTTCTGCATAGAGCCTTATTGGGAAATGCAAACATGATTACATAAGCATCACGTGACCTAAAAAAAATATTGGCATTATAACACATCGCACACATTGCTTGTTATACTTCGTACAAATGGTTAATAAATTGAAGAGAAAAAATTGATGTTGACTAGAAGGGAGGAAGAGACAAGAGGCCCTCCTGCCTCTTTCCCCCTTCCAGTCAACATCATACAAAGATGAATAGAACAATAACAAGATATCTATATATGGGACACATGGAGCAGGAACTATGGGTCTATTGGGCAGTAGGAAGGCAAACCTGTGGACAATGAGTCAGGACATATTTTAATGTTGTTGGTGGAACTTACCAGCCAAAGTACACTTGTTGTGGACCACATAGTTTGAATATGATGAAATAGTGCATATCTGGACATGAGAGGAATATGTCAGAATATTGTGTGCCTTTGGTACAGGCAGCATACTTGACCAGGACACAGCAGTGTTCTGCACACTAAGTGAATGTGTTAAGTAGGGCATATGGTAAGATTATGATCACCAACTCACCACACTCACAACTCAACTCGGTGTACCTCTGTCCATCCGTAATATAGCCCAGAACATATTTTTGTCAAGTCCAGAACAAGGTTAGAGGTAGTGGTGGCTCCAAAGAGCTGCAGCATACCCCAGCAAGCGGCGCAATTTCTCGTGTCTCAAGGGGCTGACACGAGACACCCACCTTGGTAAATCCCCCAGAACCGGTTGGGCCAGAGGTAGCAGCAACTCCAAGGAGTCGCGGCATACCCCTGCATGTGGCGGATTGACATCTCATGAGGCTGACATGAGACACCCACCCTGTAAGTCCCCCAGAACCCATACACATCACTTCAAAGCAACAAGTGATCAGCAAACTAGAACGGAGGGAACAGATGCTCCCTTTTCACTACCCTGGCCTGGGATGGCTGAATATGATGGCTATCTGTCTTGCAACCACAGACAGCCATAACATTTAGTCACCTCAAACATGGTAGCCTTGACAGATTGAGACAATCTTGTTTCAGCACAGCAGCAAACAGTGGGAGGAGGAAAAGCAGAGATTGAAAATATATATATATATGTTGATACATTGCTTTGTTTATATTTGTTGTGATAGACAAACAATTAAACAAAGTTGCATCAGTCACGTGCATCGACCAGTCGATGTATGACTAAGCACATATAGTTTATTGACATTGTACCGAATGACTGATCATATGTAGCATCTGATGACTAAGCCTTGATTTGTTATCTTGATGGAGTACATCGATGGCAATTCTTCAATGTATATGGTACTGATTGTGCCTCTTTAAAGTCAATCAGTGGACCTCCCTACCTATATGTGGCAACTCTTCATGGTCAATATGGTGCGCTGGACCAGTTTTTATAACCGGGACAGACACAATTGTCCCACTGACCCTGCAGTCAAGAAAGAGCAGATCCTGTGGGGACCAGCCTGTTACTGTGCCAAACATGTGCTCATTCATATTACTTCTCCACCAGGAAACATTTGCATAATACGATTTACAACATGCGAACAAAGATAAATGGCAAACCACATCAAAGGGGAGAACCGACAACCACAGAAGAGTTTGTCTATATTGTTCTCGTTATTGTAGCGGCTGTGCTTAATCCCTGTATGTCCCACATTCCTTCTTATTTTGCCATGGGATTTAAAAGCTGCTCAGTTTACACCGAATGGGATGTTACACGATATGCAGAGCAGGTTAAACTGTCGAAAGTGAACCTGGATGGAACAAGAGCAAGCAGCGATATCGCTTTATCAAATTATTTCAAACAGGCAAAATTCGGAGATATTGATAAACCGGCAACCATTATGGATCGGCATGGCAAGATTATGGCTTGGCACCTCCCGCTGATTTTGTGCAATCACCGCATTGTATGTGACCTTGCCACAGAAATTAGGCCCATATAAAATCAATCATTCCTACCACAGGATGACTTCAACCACACAGTGCTTGTAATCAGGCGCCTGTTGGAGAGATCCTTGTGCAGATATGCATCAGGATCAACATAGTGTGGCACTGGATTCAAGCTAGAACTGTCCGAAGCTCTCTTTCATCCTGGCACAGCAGATATGCCACTGGGGTGGTTCATGCAGCGACAACAGGTATCCATTCTTCTTCATTTTCCCAGAAATCCAGCTGACAGAAATAATGTGTAGCATATACAAGATGATATCTTCCCATCAAGTGACCTCCGCACTGATGAGGGTGCTGCATTCTTGATATCGATCATGAATGGGGAACTCCTCCTCAATTCCATTGCTAGCCTGACTGCCCCGAATTTGTACTTGGCTGCGCGAGGTGCAGTTTACCAGTTGAAAAACCCTCTCACTTTGGACAATTACCGCTCTGTGGCCCACCGTCTATTACAGGATGCAAATAATCGTCAACCGCTTAACTCCGGGCCATAAGGATCCAGGGGCTGCACCCTCCAATTATAATCTGCTCCTCAGTGTTGGTACTCACACAGAATCACACATTACATTGTGTGATGTCAAGACAAGATTCAGCTACTGCCCAGGAACTGTTGTGTTGGTATGTGGTCATGTCATTCAACATGAAGTTCCTGGTTGGGATGGAGGAGAACGAATATGCATTGCACATTATATTTGTGACATGGTGCGTGATAGGCTAGAACTAGAACGGCCTGACTGGGTTCTAGCAGCTGACTATAATCAGTTTATGTCAGCTGGATACCAATTATGTCAAGGTACCTCAGATTAGAGAGTTTTCATGTGTAACCTTGGTTTCTGCGTGTTCCACCTGTAAACTTATTTTCCACCACCATTACAGCATATCTTTTACATCCATCTTTGCATTAATGGGGAAATCCACTGGATTAAAAAGAACACAAAAGAAGGCTAGTATGCTGGTAGTCGATGAGGAGACAGTAGAAGTAATAAATGCACGTGGTGTTCCTGTATGGACCACAAGGGTCATCAAGCCTCCCAAAGCTAGCAGTTCCACAACTGCAGGGACTGCAACTCCATAACCATCACGACATAGGAAAACAAGTCTCAGCCCAGACAGAGGGCACAACTCTGATATGAAGGCAGAGAAAAAAGACAAGAAAAAGACCAAGGTAAGCTATATACTTATTCATGGTTAGCAACACTGATATGTTAGAATCACAGTCGCAGAATGATTTTCTTTGTGAATGGAAACCATTTTGACAGCTATATTTGGCAGAATTACTGTGCATGGAAGACCTACCCCAAGACGTCTGCAGCTGTGGCAAAAAGGACAATCTCATCAGGTGTTCAGACTGTTTTCTTATCGGTGTCATGTGTCAGCAATGTTGCCTTAACACCCACAAGTATCTTCCACTGCATCGAATCCAGTGTTGGAATGGGTCATTTTTTCGTGTTTCATTGGTGGTGAATGACAAGCCGCCGTCTCGCATTAGCAAGCGAGACAGTGTTGGGTGGTCAGAACTCAGAAACGAGACCGCCGTCTCACTTTTGGGGTGAGACGGTGTTTGGTGGTGGGCAATGAAGTTGCTGTCTCGCAATTGTGAGCGAGACGGCATTGGGTGGTGAATGATGAAGCCGTCATCTCACTTTTGGGGTGAGACGGTGGGCATTGGTGGCTCCATAACAAAAACAAAGCAGCCGTCTCACTTTTCATGTGAGACAGTGGGGTTGGTGACTGGCAAAGCTGCTGTCTCACGTTTGCGAGCGAGACGGCAGGAGTTGGTGGGTGACATAAGCTGTTAGTTAGCATACAAATAAAATCAATGAACATTGTACTTACCTTTGTGCAGCTGGGGTGGGTGCACCACCCTCAGCTGCCATCAGCACTCTGTTGCCCGCTCCTCAAGCCTGAGTGGCTTTCGCAGTGGCCGGGGTGATCTATCCAAGCCGTTTTGGAACGGCTGGACGTGGTAGGTGGTGAACGAACGTGGCCGGCATGCCATGTCATCGTTTGGTGTTGTTTTGGAACAGCCGGACATGGTAGGTGGTGGTGAACGAGCGTGGCCAGCGTGCCACATCATTGTTTGGTGTTGTTTTTGTTGCCTAGGTTGTGGTGGACGACACGGGGGTGGGCAGCTGCATGGCATTTGCATGTTGGAAGGAGCACCTGTAAATATATTATTATATATGATAATAAATGTTCTCACCTTGCCGCTACTCATTGTTGTGATGTTGTGGTCACCGCAACATCATCAATGTGTTTGGCGACTTTTTGAAAAAAAAGCTACAAGTCAAAAGTATTTACATAAATAGTCCTTGTGTACAGACAAAAACAAAGCCTCTGGCACAGCGGATAAGTTGCATGGTAAAGTGATCATGTGTTTTACTGTGCGAGTTCAAATCCTGACTTTGCTGCAATTTTTCAGCTTATTAAAATAAACATGTGCTAATTAATAAAACATTGGATGATAATAATATTGTGACTCCTAATAATACTCAGTTAATGATAAGTGAAATCTGTAAGCCCCGCAAAATATAAGAAAGTTGAAGTTAGTAAAGTAAAGCAAAGTTACTTGTGTTGATAGTAGATATGTTCTTTTAACAAGTCTACCACATAACTACAAAGTAACTACAGAGCAACTACAGAGTCACAGTGGGAGACTACAGGGAACTACAGGAGTCCCAGTGATGACTACAGGGACCACTGACCACCGGACTTTCATATAGGACTACCAGAAATACAGAGGCTACATAGTGCTGTGTAGAAAAGTTATTTTTTCCTGATGTGGAGAATTCCTTCATATACTTCCCGTACTTCTCAGCCAGCCTGACAGGTTGAGGTAAGTTATTTGTATCTTGGACATCAGCTTCTGGGCACTTATGCAGCTTGAATCTCCTTCGGTGGCATTGTCCCATTCCATTCCCTCGTGGTCTCCTTATATTTCTTTAATTCTTCTATTGACAGGGAATCACAGAGGGTCTTGAGGCCTGCTTTATATGCCGATGTTCCTGGCACCAATCCTGACAGCTGCCGGACAGCCTCCTCCAGTTCCTCCTTCTGTTCAAATGCGACAACATGTCAGTATGTAAATCTACGTGTTTTCACCAGCTTCTTTTCCTTCCTCTGCTGTCCATTATGATACATCCACGTTTTTACCCTCTGGTAACATCATCAGCGACTGAGTGCACCAAGTCACTCAAATACTCACCTTCCTCATCTCTTTCCTTTCCGGCTTTGTCAAATTTGCCTTCTCCGCCAATACTGCATGTGCAGCCCTTTTTACTACTTCCCTCTTAATCCCTCTTGGAAGCCTTCCTGAATTCTGAGAAGAACCCTTTGATGAGTGATACTTGGTGTTGTGTGAAAATTGTGGAAGGCATGGCGGGATGGGCTTTTGTTGAAGGTGAGTATGAAATTTGCTAAAAATTGGTGTGGTAGCGGTTACAAGTCATTTCCAAATGTCTGTACAAAACTGTACAGTTGTCTACACCGAGGGATTTCCATAAGGGGGCATCCTCTTGTATTGCGGCCGAATTCTTTCCTTAATCGGAATGCCAAACACCGGCAGCCCATCCCGCCTTGCCAATTTAGGCTATTAAAGGTACACTTCTCAGCTCCATGAGGAAGTCAATACATTCCATGGCACTGCACATAGCAACGAGTCGTGCCAAAGCATCTGAGTAACTTGACTCTGAATTAAGTCTGCTACATCTATCATCATGGTGAAACACCACAAGAGAAAGGCCATCAACACCGTGCAAAGGGTAACATGTAGTGTTGGTCCAGCTGAGGCTGCCAGCAGCTTGCAGCCGCCAGCCAAGCTGAAAATAAGTAGTGATTGACACGGGTCTACTGCGGGTATTTCTCACAGACCCGCACCCACACCCGTCAAAACCTGTACCCGCTCTGACGGGTCGGGTATTGTGCGGGTGCGGGTGCGGGTGCGTGTGCGGGTTACGGACAGGTATTGCAGGTACAGAAACCCACTGCAGACATGCGGCGGGTACACAACATATGGCACAAAACAAGGTAACTATACAATTGAGTCCCAACCAGCAGGCAGTACCTCCACATCACCAATCTCCTCTGGCAGCACAGTCACAGCCATTATGTCCATGTCCTTCACAAATCCATGCCTACTCCAGCCACCCAGACACATAAGCGCGCGCATTGATTGCACAGAGAGCCGGTTGCGGACATGGGAGAGAAGGATATGACCTTGACTAAATACATGTTCAACATCGACCAACATGGCTGGTATTATCAGTTAGTGTTGTCATATGAGTATCCACATTAACTTACCCGGGATAGCAAGGTAGTCGAGGGCCATTCTTGACAAACATGGGTACATCGTTCTCCTCAGTACCAAGATACCTGTCTAGCTCATCACAAAGCTCTGTTGTTTCTGGTGTGGAAAGAGCGGGTAGGTCATCAAATATATTTTGAGATCTAGACTATAATACATTATATTGAAAGGCTGTTTGAATTAATAAACTAAATAAGTACCTTCGGTAAATCTGTGACTGGTGGTGGGACATCCGACCCAGGTCTAGATGCATATGAACGCATGTATTCATCACGGACAATGGCCTTGGCGGCTTCAATCCACTGGGGTTCCCATTTCATGGACTCGAAGTACTGTAGTTTATGGCGGGGATGTAGGACTTTGTTGTATTAGTATGTAGATACTAGTATAATTGTACAATTTGTACGTACCCATGGCAATCCTGTAAAGCTCCGAATCATCTGTTGTATTGTAGTAACGATTGAGTGTTTTCCTGCCAATCATGAGTGATGCCTGAATTGAAGACTGGTACCTTGGATCAAGTGCATCTGTTGTGAGCCTTTGGTCAATATGGTCCATGGACGGAATGACAGTAGTGAGATTTGGAGTGGAATGAGAGAAAAACAGAGCGGCATCTTTAAAAATCTGAGGAAGGAAGAGTCCAGACACGAGTTGAGGCAAATCAGTTTTGAGTCAATGTTTCCATAGTAGGTCGTTGGCAAGGTGAGGCATGCATGTTCGTTCAAGTTATTATTGTCATCAGTAATCAATTATTTTTAAGTTAAGTAATAAACACACACCTTCAGCACATCCTGCAGCTGATCAAGACACTCATACCTCGTGAGCTTGCTGAAACCAAGCCGGTGACATGTCTACACAGCCGGGTGGCCATGCCGTACACTCATTGGTCGCCTTGTAGAATGCTGACCATTTTCTCCAGGACACCGAAACCGTCTTCGGCCTGTACTTCTCAAACATCCATGCAAGATTTATAGTAGAATTCCACATCATCAACTGCACTAATGGTCACTGGTGTTCATAGTATAGCTGTGATCCACCTACCTGTCTTTGTGATGGTAGCACTTCCAGCAAGTACCACACAAGGATGACTCCGTGCTGGTTGACGATACAGGTCAGGGAATCAATGATTGTCCCAGATCCCCCTGATGGTGGGGGGTATGCCTTTGAAATTGCCTCTTCCTTCACCTCATTTCGGCCGTTTTCATGCACAGACAGTCGATCGCAATATCACACAGCATCCCATGGGATAATGGCTGACATTGTCAGGGGATCAGGATGGATTAAAGTGATCAGTGGCCAGGCCAAAAGACTTACAGGGGTTCTGGTATGCCTTTACCAAACACTCGGTGATGTGCTCGCAGTCACTGGTGAGATCGATGGAAAGGGACATGGGTGTCCTGAGCGGGTTGATGGAAGGGGAAGAGATTGAGGTCCCACTGCTGTTTGTGGCTGCCGAGCGCTGCTGTAATTTGTGCTGGAATAGGTCCACTAAATACATGAAAGGGTATCTGTGAATTGAAGAACTTCAGATATGTGCACTTAATCCATGTCGACTGCTAGAGCAGGGTGTTGCTTAAGTAATCAAGGCATTGTCCAATTGGGAATGACTGAGGGGGGCTGAATATGTGATGAAGAGCAGCCCAACAGAAATTCAGTGGGAAACTGAATGAGAAACTCACATATGGGCAGAGCTATCTTTTCTGACTACAATATCTATATCAGCCGACCCATCTCCAATGAGAAATGCCAGTATGGGCCCACCCATCTCTAATGGGAAACTGACATATCGGCCGACCCATCTTCAATAAGAAAATCAATTATTGGCAGACCCATCTCCAATGAGAAATGCCAATATGAGCCCGCCCATCTCCAATGGGAAATTCAAATATCAGCCGACCCATCTCCAATGAGAAACTCCAATATGGGCCCACCCACCTCCAGTGGGAAACTCAAATATCAGCCCACCCATCCTGCAATACTATTGTCGGCCCACCCATCTTCAATGGGAAAATGCATTATCAGCCCACCCATCTTCAATGAGAAACTCCAATATGGGCCCATCCATCTCCAATGGGAAATTCAAATATCAGCCAACCCATCTCCAATGAGAAACTCCAATATGGGCCCACCCACCTCCAGTGGGAAACTCAAATATCAGCCCACCCATCCTGCAATACTATTGTCGGCCCATCCATCTCCAATGGGAATTTAAATATCGGCCGACCCATCTCCAATGAGACACTCCAATATGGGCCCACCCATTTCCAGTGGGAAATTCAAATATCGGCCGACCCATCTAGTATGACTACAATACTGATCTCGGCCGATCCATTGCTTATGACTACAATACTATTGTCGGCCGACCCATCATTTACGACTACAATAATCATATCGGCCGACCCATCATTTATGACTACAATTCTAATATCAGCCGATGTCCGCTGGCCTACCTCTAACATGATTTTGTCACCATCTGCTCCCCCATCTTGGATGGGTCCAGGTAACTGGAAGGTGTGATGCAAGATACCATTTGGATGTCATCGTTACCAGAATCAGTGCAGTGCTGTGATCATTACCAGAGGCAGGGTCTGTGGACCATCAGAAATGGGAGCTGGGGTTAGCGACAGAAGTGGTGCATATTTGAAAACAGAAGGAAACACTGGCTAAGGGGACAATTAGATGGAAGCCAAGATGCTCGGCGGAATGTGCCGACTGAAATCGTTGGAACTAGCATCACCACCGGCCATCATCGGTTCAGTATACAGGATACTGGGAACGCCTGGAACGTGGAAGAAGCTGTCATTGTTGTCGCTTCATGGTGAGGGCCAGATGGAGGTAGAAAGAATTCAGATTGAGGGGAGGTATTGGTGGGAAAGTGGCAGGGAGATTGCAAAAATGCTGTACTCGGTAATGGCTGCATCCTTCTTGGCGTCAGTTGAAGGGGTAAGTTGTGATTACATTTTCAAGTGACATTAACTGACTGTATTAACGGACAGCAAACACATTGGCAGATGTTCTTTACCTGGTTCGGTGATGCTCCCCTCGACGAAGAAGCCAAACCAACTCTGGCCAATGAAAATGAACTCGTGAGGCCATCAGAAGATTTCCATCTTCTTTTTTGGAACTTCTGGTGCTTCTCAAAGTTCCAAAAAGAGCAAAAAGCTGACTACATACCAAAAAGCCACATAGCACATCATTCTTCTCTAGGTGGGGTCGCTCTGCCTAGGGAAGAACAACATGTTTTTCTAGGCACTGCGGTGCTTTTCTAAGCACACTGTTCTTTTCTGAAAAGCACTTATTATTTATTTTATAGCTGTGTTATTGGGGGAATAATATATATATATATATTTGCACTAGTGAGTGTACTACTACTACTATGGGGGTCTTCTCATCTGCTCGTCCCTGCATCCTTGTCCTTGCATCCCTGTCTCCTCCCCGTCCCCGTCCCCGTCCCTGCATCTGCATATCCTTGTCCCCTCGTCGTCTCATCCCCTGTGTTGGCGTTGATGGTGATGCATTGGCATCATTGTCCTGAGGTGGTGCATTGGCATCATGAGTGAGGTACCATAAGTAAATAAAGTAGTGTAAAAAATAAAAAAACATACATTTTCAGGCATCCCTCCTTGCACTCTCCTCAACTGATTGCCTTTGAGGCGGAACTCTGCGAAGCCATGGGTGTCGAACTGGGTGAGGTCGAAGTCTGAGGTGGGGTGTGTGTGTTCAGGAAGGGAAGGAGAGGTCGATGGTGCCGTCAGATGGGTAGCAACACAGTATGGGTAGTGGGCGAGACAGTGAAGAGGGTGGTGTAGTGTTGCCGCAGCTGGCTAAGTTAGCTGCGGCTGCAGTTGGCTAATTTACCCTTTATTCGCCAGCCATAGCCACGAGCTGTACATAGCCAGCTGCGGTCGTCTACAGTCGGTGCACAGCCGGTATATATTATAAAAAATCTTATTTTTCTATTTAAAAATATTTACTGGTGGGAGCCAGCATTTCGCTGGCTCCGCTGCCATGTATGTAGTTTACAGTAATAAAGTTGAATGCCCTGCGCTCTGTTGAAGAGCACAGGGGTGGGATACATGGTAGGTGGGGCCTGGTGGGTGAAAACAAATGCCCCACTCCTGTTGAAGAGCACAGGGGTGGGATATGTGGTGGGTGGGGCCCAGTGGGTGAAAATGGACACCCTGCACTCTGTTGAAGAGCGTGGAGGTGTGATTGGTGGTGGTGACGAGGCCGGGGTGGGTGACAAGGGATGGGGCGGTGTGGTGGGTGACAGGGACAATGTGGCCGTCTTGCATTTGATGCGAGACAGCCGGTGGGGGTGCAACTGACGAGGCGGGATGGTGGTGGTGGGGTGGAATGAGAAATGACGGCCGGTGGGGGTGTAGGTGACGTTGCTGTCTCATGTTTGGAGCGAGTCGGTGGGCATTTAGTTGTGGTGGTGCCGGCCTTTGTGTTCATGTTGGTGGTGGTGGTGGGTGCCGCGCCAGGCGTGTTGTCTCGTGTTTAAACATGAAAGTTACCTACATATATATATATAGTGTCAGGGCGACACCAAATACAACTAAGTACTGGCCTTCCCTTAAAGATACAAGACTAGAAAATGGAGCGAAGGGTTA
>QLPF01005005.1:0-11100 GCA_003314045.1 Hygrophorus pudorinus | reverse complement strand
ATTCTCGAGCTGCTTGAGCGAAGATGTTGCCGGTCATTCCGACTGAAGCAAGCGATGGTTAACCTCGGCGGAGGTCGGACTCGGACTCGTACTTCACGTTGTGCCAATGACTCGGGGCATCTCATGCCAGTTCCGTTCACTCAACATTCTTGTGGGCGATTTCTTAGCTCAAATGCGGATACAGACAGGCACACTCGGAAACCTGGTCAGCTTTTCGAATACGAATGATATATGTAAACTAGTACTGAAATTAAATTCAGAGAAATCGTGCTTGTTCCAGAGGACTAGTATATGCCTGCCGACAAGATAGTCGGGTCATTCAACGGCAACCAGCGTATGTTTTCGTACTTTAAGGGTCTTGTACGTCACGGCATCACCAAGAACGCGGTCCCTTCTGCGCATATGATGAGCTAATTGGCAAGCCAAGCCATTGTCCCAAAGTTTCAGATTTAGCCTGACGCTGCCCAGATAAATTACCGGTCGGAACAGAAACTACAATGGAATAATCGACCCGGCCTGCCGAGCTGTGTGCGAACGGAACACTACTTTGGAGACTCAGAGAACGTGAGCACTGAGCACTCGTGCGGCGTTCGAGACTGACACCTTTACTGGAAATAAATGCCGCACGGGTGTGCTTGGACTGATATTTGTTCGTGAAGTGGATGGCACGCCTGTGCTCTGTGGGACTGGCCAAAGTCACTCCTGCAGCTCCGGAACAACATTTTTTCTTGCCCCACGGTCTCCTCGTTCGGAAGTTGTTCTGTCGATTCCTACCTCTTTTTTATCCGGACTTCCGGATTCCGCCTACGGATCCTTTCGGTGCGGGGGTATCCCTCCGACTTGACAATTGGCCTTCTGCCTTATCAGCCGAACGGCCCAAGCCATCTACTAGCTAATGCAGCCGACAGTCGTTTGGACATTTCTATCCTGCGGGCCGGTACCGCATTCTAGAATCGCCTCCGCCGTTCCCCTCTAAACCCCTACAATCCGGAGGCGTAAAGAATATGCTGGTGAGGGGATGCGCATGAGGTAACAATGCTTAGAAATTTTGATCTGGTATCGGCTCCTTAGAGCTTTGGGGACAACCAGCAATCATTGTTAGTGAATCGCATCCATCTGGAACTTCGAAGTGACGAGGGTACACGTAATGGGGGAGAAATCATTCCTGAATTACATGGCGGGACTGACCATGTCAAAATTATAGCGATACGCTCTAACAACTGCTAGCTTACTCTACGTCGGAGTTTATACAAGATAAAAAGGAGGGGTTGGGAGAAAGGAAATGTGCGTTATTTAACTTGAAAGTAGATTTCGTCGTGGGCATTGTTGGTTTGTCTAAAAAAAGTGCAGCAAACTCGGAGGGGGGTATAAAATATCGTCAATCAAGTTCATATCATCCATTGTTCGCCGTGTCCACCACTATAGCCCACGTTCGGCCATCAACGGGCTTGCTGGGGCGTTTGGACTAGGTGTCGGGGTGCGTGAAGGATACGGGGATCCATATGGCGACTCGAGGTACCTCGAGGTACCCAACGTGTCCCCGAACGACCCTTCCTCATTCGCATTATTTCCTGAAGAACTGAATCCACCTCCACTTGGATCTGACGTACTGTTCAGTCCAAACGCGTTAGCTATACTCCGTGAGCTCGGAAATGAGGACGACTTCTTCTCCGTGAATTGCCCGAGAATAGGATCGGATTTGAGAGGCGGAAGCACTGTCAAAGACTTGCCGGTTGTTCCATTCCTTGACGGTTCTTTGCTTGCCGGCGTATTGTACATCCACGTTGCAACTAACACGGTCGACGAGCCAACGATGAATGAAGGTGTGATGCGGAAATCGAACAGCGCGACAGAGGCAAGGAAGGACAGAATGATAGAGAGACTGGTCGCAAAGCCCTTCAAAATGTTGTCGGAGTACTTGATGACCACGGCAGTGACCAAGCCTCCGAACACCTGAATTGACACTGTCGCCCACGCCCACCCGCCGAAATTCCGGAACAGATCAAGGAAGAAGCCGCGCGAGTTGGGCGGGTTTGAAGAGTAGAGGACGGGGAGGAATGCTGGGATGAGGGAGAATAATGATAATTGGATGTTGCGGACCCAAAGGTCAGCCTTTGAATTTTTGAGCACCATTTCAAAATATACGCCTGCGAGACCGGATGTGAAGCATGCAGCGGTCACGGCACCAAAGCCCTTGAGTGGGCTCATGACGTGTATGTGAAGAGGAGCAGAATCGTGAGCGCTGCCGACAGGCATGTTTTTGGGAATCGACGGGCCTGTGGCTGACGTTTGAATCTGGACGATTCCGACGCCAATGGCGAGAAAGAAGAGCGAGAGCCACTCGGTTGGGCTCAGTCTTTTCCGAAGAAGAGCAACGGAGAACGCAGCGGTCGTGAGGATTTTCATCTGATATGTCACCTGGAATGAGGCCACAGGGAGATTGCTGATGGCGACAAATTGCAAGGAGTTTTGGACAACATAAAGAATAGCCGGGATGGAGAGTTTCCAACAGTCTGGACTGAAGATCTCATTACATACTTGCAGGAACGGCGATGTCCACGGGAACGGCAACGCTGCTATGATACCAAAGAAGGAGAGACGCGACCAAGGCACTTCGGCGACTTCTTTTACTCTGGCAAGGGCGATGACGAATGATATTGAGCCCTTGAGGAGCTCGTTGAGCATGACTGCCGATGCAGGGGAATAGGAAAGAGCAGGTGGTGTGGAGACTCGAGATTGGTGCATTACGATTGACAGGGCCGCGTTCTGGACGGCTAGGGTTACGAGTCTTCACGTGCATGTTGAGAACAACGGGATCATATGTAAAGAAAGAAGAGTGAACTCACGAAACATATTTAAGCGGCAGTCCGAACACTGTTGGGGAACTGCCGTGACCGGTGCCTGCAACTTGTTCCGTCAAATTGACCGATTTCCCTTTGCTGGGATACGCGTTCATTACAACCGAAGGTAACAGAGGCGTCAAACGGGGACTCGTTTTGGAGGTTGCCCCAGGAACTGAAGTGCGAATGGTCGGGTAAGGACGATGAAACATGTCAGGAGATGAGGCTGAGGGGGACGTTGCAGTGGATATCGAGGATTTTCGAGCTCTTGTATGAAGAGAACGGTCCATGAGAGCTGGCCAGTTTGAATGTTTAGAGGACCAGAAAAAAAACTTGTGTTGAAATACCTGTGCGCGTAAGAGAACAACCCCAAGTGATCCAAGCTATTTGAGACCGGCACCTGCTCAGCGGACGGGTTCAAGTTTGGAAGACGGGGGCGCTGTTAGAGACCGTTGAGCAGAACAACGACCCGTCGTAAATAAGGAAGCCAAAAAATAGGCGAGCTTCAATGGTACCATCCCTTTTTTAGAATTTTACGTTGATTGGAATTTTCATTGGACGACGCCACCGACGCCGCCGCCGACGACGACGACGACGACGACGACGACGATAGCAATGATATGGGGATATATTTTACTGACAATACATGTGATTATAGCTATAGAGTCCAATCTGTCATAAAACAAGATCATCAGTAACTTGCCCGAACAATAACACATAAATGCAAAGAGCGTAACCTCAGCCTCGCCTTCCAGTCTCCATCCGCACCCAGCAAGTATAGGCCTTCCTGGTCTTCCTCAAAGAGGGAAACGCAAGTGAAGTAACCAAACATTCATTCCTTTGGAACTGGGGTGCGTGCTTTTACCAGGTTTATCATCTCCGGATATCGCTCATAAAAAGACAAAAAAGAAAGACTCACATTTTATTCAACAATGTACATTTAGACTGGGTACAGTATGTAGGAGATCTCCAGGTGATCGTGCGTCATGACCCCTCGACCGGTGGGAGGAGCAATCAGCAAAGATTGTTTTTGAGACACCTGCTCAACAACGAGCATCCTCTACGACGTTTGTCTGGACCATCCATCCCTAAGAATTTGCATACGCCTGTGAGGGCCAGCGGAGGACAGGACAGTAATTTGGACGTCGTGGATAAAAATCAGTCGACCTCGCCTCTTTATATTTTCCCGCATAAAGCCGAGCGGAGATTAAAATCAAATAATAAGCAATTTGTTTATTACTTTACTGGTATTCTGCAATGCAGCCGCCCTCACCATTCGCAACACTACTACGACGATCAAAGTTCGCGGCTTTCGATCCTGCCATTGCACAGGTATATACCACCTACGGAGGTGACGCACACCGCGGTAACTGGGGCCTCAAACGACCTCTTCCCCTTCGTCGACGTCAAGCTTTCATCACCCTCAAATCAGTCGACTCGCCTGAACAGCAAACGGAATGGAACCATGGAGAGAGTCAAGCGCGCTTCATTAGACGATGGCAGGAATTGGGTGTCGATTCAAGAGTTGCAGTGTCCTCGCCATGGGAGAGGAAGATCGGACATGAGGCTTCTGCGGTCTGGATGGTGGACTCAGAGTTCGCGCCCATTGCAGACTGGGAACCTGTGCCTCATTATCAGCAAAATGGGCCAGGGGCGGAGCGGGCGAATACAGTGCCGAATATCCAAGCCATGTCGCACAAAGAGTTTCAGCGATACCTGGAAAAACTGCGGAAGCAGAGACCCGAGTTCCAGAAGTATATCCAGGATCTTGCGGAGAACAACCCGAATGCAAATTTGCGAATCAAGTCACTTTACGAGCTGGCATCGTCAGGGAAGGAGTATCACAAAAAGTTCATTGCGTGGAAGCTTGCAAACACATTGAATTCTATGGAGTCGCGGAACATCGAACAGAAGCCCCATCGTACGGGTGGTATCTCATACTCGCATATATCCCCACTCCAGACTCTTTTCACGACGACATACAAGCCCGGCATCGTCTTACAACGGACCCACCAACCCAGCGACCGCGGTAAAATCACACGGAGCGAGGAATCTTTCATTGCAAGCTTTGCAGGCTTGACCTCGGTCTTACGCATGAGGAACGCAGGGGGGAAGGCCGCACTCCTAGATGTTACATCCAAGGAGGGTATCAAAAGGGAGAAAGTGGAAAACAGTGTCACCAATCTCCGTATCAGGAGCCAACCAAAACTCATAATGAGTCCCGTGGTCGTTGGCCACAAGCGGCAGGGCTTGAAGGGCGCGAGAATCGAGACCGAGGTGATCAGTGACATGAAGTCGGATTTCAGTCGTGAAAATCCGCATATTCCTGGGTCGAGGGAATACAATGGGTTGGAGACAGTACCTGCATCGTCGAGGTCCCGGGGATCCCCCATGAATTTCCGACCAAAACGTGACAGGAAGACGTTCGTAAAACGGCCGATCAATTCTGGGCATAATGTGATTGAGACACTTAGAGGAATAGTAAAATCACCACGGAATCATGTCGATGAACCTCTATAGAATTATGCATCATATTTTGGGTGTTATGAGTGTCTGGAGAGCTTTAACGACATCTCCACCATGCTCGACCAGAGTTTTTTCAGCGCGAGCGCGGGGTATTTCGAGTTCGTGGACCTAAAAACACAGGTCAGTGCACTTAGATTTGCAGACAAGAAACATAAAATACAATAAGATCGACATCTTCTCTTTTACAAGACGTGGAGTCTTTCGCTGCCCTGGTGGGCGGTTTGTCGAGGACGCCACCGCTACGAAATGCATCGTCCATTTTGCCTTTCGAGTAGGCAAAGCCGTCCCCGAACTGTGTAAATTATTTGAGATATATACTGTAATAAAGAAATAAGGACTTACGTTCATGATAACCTCTGGCTCTGGCCGGCCATTGCTGCGAGACATGGCGAAAATAGGTGGCTGTGCCGCCGCGACTCGGAACCAATTCAGAAGTTTGATCTTCCTGGGCATTCACGGCTTGTCTTTAGACCACCACCATGGATACTTTCGATAACTTTCAGTACGATTCTGCCTCTTCATATGGTGGAGGAATCGGCATAGTCGACGACACTTCGTCGGTATATACATCAAACACTCAGGATAATGCCTCGTCAGTTGATCTTAGCAGTCTTTCAATATCCGAATTCGCCCATTCTCAGGCGGAGAGCGCAAACGGCCATACAGGTCATGATCACAGTCACCCAATTAGGGCTGCTCTGGAGGAGGACTTCGATGCAGTTTTGGACGATTTGAAGGATGAGGGCGCTGTGGATCTGCCACCGCATGCGTGCAGGTACTTTTCTACTTTAACGATTTAAATAAACGTGAATCAACCAGTCTGTTATAGCTACTGTGGTATTCATTCCCCCGCCTCCGTCGTCAAGTGTCTCGTCTGCGCAAAGTGGTTCTGCAACTCTCGGGGTAACACCTCTGCGTCGCACATTGTCAACCATCTCGTTCGTGCCAAACACAAGGAGGTAATCCTCCATGCCGAGAGCCCACTGGGTGAGACAACCCCAGAGTGCTATAACTGTGGCAGCAAGAATGTCTTCATGCTTGGCTTTATCCCTGCCAAGAGCGATACCGTCGTTGTTCTTTTATGCCGGTATGTAGCGATATTTTCTTTTCACGTGATTGATCTAATCATCTACATCAGTCAACCATGTGCTGCTATCTCCAAGGATATCTCCTGGAACGCCTCACTTTGGGCTCCCCTCATCGACGATCGCTCTTTCCTCTCCTGGCTCGTCAAACCCCCAAGTGAGACTGAACAACTCCGCTCCCGCCAAATCTCCTTTGCCCAGATCAACCGCCTCGAAGACCTCTGGCGGGAGAATGCCAACGCAACCCTCGAGGACCTCGCCAAACCAGGTGTAGACGACGAGCCGCAAGCCGTCATCCCCAAGTACGAAGATGCATATCAATATCAGAATATTTTTGGCCCTCTCGTCAAAATTGAAGCGGACTACGATAAGCGGCTGAAAGAGTCGCAGACGCAGACGGATATCACTGTGAGATGGGATTTGGGCTTGAATCAGAAGCGGGTAGCGTGGTTTGTGTTGCCCAAGTTGGAGAGTGGGGAGGTTAGGTTGGCGGTGGGCGATGAGCTTAGGTTGAGGTATGCAGGAGAGTTGCATAAGGCTTGGGAAGGCGTTGGGCATGTTATCAAGATTCCTAACAGTGTGTTGCTTTTTCGTCGGGTGATTTGGGGATATTGACTGGCTTTAGATGTTTCGGATGAAATTGGGTTGGAGCTCAGGAGGACGGAGGGTGTGCCTTCCGAGTGCACTCATAATTTTGTGGCGGATTTCGTCTGGAAGTCAACAAGTTTTGACAGGATGCAACTGGCCATGAAGACCTTTGCCGTCGATGAGAAGAGCGTCAGCGGTTACATCGTACGTTCCTCTTATTTACAGTTAGCGTGATTTTACGTTAATTATTGGGTAGTACCACAAGCTTCTAGGCCATGACCTTGAACCTCAAGTTCTTCGCACCCAAATGCCCAAACGTTTCTCGGCCCCGGGTCTTCCCGAGCTGAACCACTCTCAGATGTACGCCGTCAAGAGCGTCCTCCAGAAGCCCATCAGTCTCATTCAAGGTCCACCTGGCACCGGTAAAACTGTTACGTCTGCCTCCATCGTCTACCACCTGGCAAAAATGAATCCAGGCCAGGTCCTGGTCTGCGCCCCGTCCAACGTCGCCGTCGACCAACTCACTGAGAAGATACATTCGACCGGACTGAAGGTCGTTCGACTGACGGCCAAGTCCCGCGAGGCCCTTGACTCGTCTGTGGCGTTCCTGACGCTGCACCAGCAAGTCGCAAACAATACCACGCATGTGGAGCTGCAGAAGCTAATACAGCTGAAGAATGAGCAAGGGGAATTGAGCTCGAATGATGAGAGGAAGTATAAGACGCTTAGTCGGCAGTGTGAGAAGGAGATTTTGGGCGCTGCGGATGTTATTTGCTGTACTTGTGTTGGAGCGGGTGATCCGAGGCTTAGCAAGTTAAAGTTTAGGACTGTGCTTATCGATGAGGCGACCCAGGCCGCTGAACCGGGTATGTGTTTGTCTTTTTGCTGCACTACTTTGGTTACTCATTGTGATTTTGTTCGTAGAATGTATGATCCCTCTTGTGTTGGGATGTAAACAGGTTGTTCTCGTTGGAGATCATCAAGTGAGGCGAACGAACACTCGAACAATTATTTTAAGCTAATGTTGTATTCTTAGCAACTTGGTCCTGTTATCATGAACAAGAAGGCGGCTCGTGCAGGCCTTACCCAGTCTCTCTTTGAGCGTCTGGTCCTTCTCGGCAACCGCCCCATTCGCCTGCAGGTGCAATATCGTATGCACCCCTGCCTATCTGAGTTCCCCTCGAACATGTTCTATGAGGGTACCCTCCAGAACGGTGTCACTGCGCCTGAGAGGTTGAGGAAGAATGTTGACTTTCCGTGGCCCGTTCCCGATACTCCCATGTTCTTCTATCAGAACCTTGGCCAAGAGGAGATCTCATCAAGCGGGACGTCTTTCTTGAACAGGTATGTGTGCTTCGTAATGTATTGGACTGTCATGCTCAGTTTGTAACCCAGGACTGAAGCCTCGAACGTCGAGAAGATCGTCACCAAATTCTTCAAGTCGGGTGTCGTGCCAGGCCAGATAGGCGTCGTCACGCCCTACGAAGGCCAGCGGTCGTATATCGTGAATTACATGCAGTTCAACGGCTCCCTTAAGAAGGATTTATATAAGGAGATCGAGGTTGCCAGTGTCGATGCATTCCAGGGACGAGAGAAGGATTATATTATTCTCAGCTGTGTTCGGAGCAACGAGCACCAAGGTATTGGTTTCCTGAACGACCCGCGCCGCTTGAATGTTGCCCTTACTCGGGCGAAATATGGAGTCGTAATTCTTGGTAATCCCAAGGTCCTCAGTAAGGTGAGTACCACGAATACACAGTAGGTCCACGCATTATTGACATGAGATATGATGTAGCATCCCTTATGGCATTATTTGTTGACGCATTACAAGGAGAAGAACTGTCTTGTCGAGGGCCCGTTGAGTAATCTACAGCCCAGTATGATTCAGTTCAGTAAGCCAAGACGTTCCTTGGTGAAGTCTATGGATCAATTCCGTCGTCATGAGACGAATGCAAGGGACTTTATTGGTGGTAATGGTGGAATGATGTCTGATGGTAAGCATAAAGCCTAACTCAATTTTATCCCATTTGACGTCTTTTTGCTTGTAGGCCGCCGTTCTGGGACCCCCAGCCGTTTCGATGCCAGTTTCTATCGTACACATGATGCCCTTGGGTACATCCCTTCCGATGTCCAGTCATTGCGATCTCAAGCGACGTATTCGTCCGGCTTGCCGATGTTTACGGCTACGGGACCATTCGGACCTGGTATGCCGCGCGGTGCGAACGGCGCGAAACGGAGTACGTATGGCAGCTATGCGAGCTCCATCATTTCACAAGATGCCGGGCCTAGCGGGAGCGTCACGGATGGCAGCAGTGTCATTGGTAGTGCCGTCGGAGTGTCCGACCGCGGTAGCAGTATGGCGTATTCGCAATCTGACAGGCTTCGTCGACGCACGTCATTCTCCTCTGTTGCGGGCGCGTCAGATTTGGGCAGCATGTCTCAGTACGACTACAAGAGCCAGGACGAAGCTGCCGATATGGATGACATGAAGTCGCAATATGCTGGTACGCAAGCTGGCGTCACGGTGTTCTGACTTGGGGGTCCGGCCGGCAGGGCCTCTTTTGCGATACATCGGATGAACGGTTGCTCGTTCACGCATACACGTCGCTACCGCGGTTGGAATGCGTCACGGGCGTGCTCTTTGTCCACGCAGTCGCCCTCGGAACTCTTGGAATGGAAAGTCACGTCAATCACCTCGAGGGGGGCTGTTGACAACTGTGAGTGGGGTGCTTTGTTATTACATGTAATCTTACCATCTACCGTCTGGTTATCATTGGTAATTGGCTAGATGGATGGGTGTCTTGTACGGCGGTGCCCAATAATACATTTTCTGATCAACCTGCTATAAGTGGGATAGTGCCCATAAATATACCGACCCCCTGTGATATATTATCCAGTGTGCATACCTTTTGACATCGATCCATTATGCAGGTTGTCCCCCAACTGTGCTCAAGCTACATTATTGTAGGTATCGTCCCCATCACGTCGGACATACATAGTGATCCGTTCCTTTACTCTATTCAAGCTCACTGGCCTCTATTAAATCGCGGCTAGACACGTTTGAACCGTATTCAAAATCTACAATCTCTACTCCCATGAAATCGTCCATCGACCATTCACTGCTCCCGACTTCGGTATCAGCCCTTCCTCGCACCCCGAGCGTACAGTTCGCACCATTGCCGCAGCTAGCACGTCGGAAGCGCCGCTCGACCGTGCCGCTGGGTGTTGCCGCCCGTGCGCAACTCATGCGCCGACAGCGCGACTGTGTCGAATCGCGGCTCGGGGAGTGTCCGTCCATGTGTCCCGGTGGCATTGGCCCAGCGCCCGCGAGACCCGTGCCGGGCGGCAGTACAACTCGGCACTCTGAAGTCGAAGATTCGTTTCTGTCGCTGGGGAAAGCGGTGAGAGGAGTGTGGCGTCGCGTTGCAAAGAAGGGGGAGGACCATGGTGTACTAGTAGGGGGGGAGTCTGTTGATGAGAATGTCCATGGACGAGTCGGAGACTTGGATGAGATGGACTTGGCGGAAGAGGTGGAAGAGGTGGAAGAGGTGGAAGAGGTGGAAGAGGTGGAAGTCACAGTGAAGTTTCGAGAAGGCGTCTCCCAAACAGAAACTGTGAGGGACAGCAACGCTTATTCGTGGAGGACGGTCATCAGACCAATTGGAAACGACTCGGGGACATGACATCGGACACATAAATTTATTCCCCACCGTAAATTATCGTTCATTACAGTAATATTGGGAAGTCCAAGGTTATTATAATAGGCTCAAGATCTGGCACAATTTGGTACACGCCCAATCGAAAGGGAACGTAATTGAGAAATATGTAAATAAGGAGGCCGGTTCTTGATGAATGATAGTCCAGCTGCAACTATACTGCTCGAATCGCGTTCCGGAGCCTCCTTTAATGCGAGAAGATTGCGCAGATTGCGGCCCTCTTTGGCACTGGCCCGCCTATTCCGAAATAGCAGCGTACAAACGTGGTCGAATGAAACGGCGCTTGAGTTTTGAATATTTGAGAAACGGCGTACAGCAACAATGCCACATCCAACTACCACAGAA
>QLPF01005002.1:0-27571 GCA_003314045.1 Hygrophorus pudorinus | reverse complement strand
CTTTGCTATCTCCAACATGGGTGAGCTAAAGTGGGTCCTAGGCTTTGAAGTTAGACGTGATCATGACACCAGGACAATCTCTATCAACCAATGTGCTTACCTACAAGCCATGGCCACGAAGTTCAACGTACACAATGCTAAGCCTACCAATCTGCCTGTGTTACCTGGTCAAGTGCTAACCAAAGATCAATCACCTACCACACCAACTCAGAGCCTCGAGATACGCCGTGTACCCTATGCCGAAGGGATCGGACACATTCTATGGCCTGCCATGATGTCGCGGCCTGACATCGTGTTCCAGGTAGGGATCCTGTCTCAGTTTGTTCAGAATCCCAGGAAACCTCACTGGGAAGCGCTAAAAAGAGCTATGGCGTACCTCAATACCACAAAGGACCTATGGTTGACACTGGGAGGTGCAGGTAATGATGATCCTGTCGTCTACACTGACGCAGACTGGGCATTGCAAGCGGATTGCCATTCGATCCATGGAAGATTGGTATCAGTGCAGTCACGTGGAGTTCAAAGAGGCAGCCTATCGTGGCACTTTCCAGCACCGAATCCGAATACATCGGCCAAACCCACTCGCTCAAGGAAGTAATGTGGGCGAGGGAGTTTATTGGTGAACTCTTCGCCAAGTTTTTACACCCTACGCTACTCTACTCCGACAATCAGAGTGCAATTGCATTAGCCAAGAACAACAAGTTCCATGCTCGATCCAAACACATCAACATTCGCTACCATTTCATTTGCAAAGCTGTAGACAACAAAACTGTTCAATTGACCTACATTCCCACTGCCAAAAATGTCGCCAACATTTTCACCAAGCCCCTTCCTTCACCGAAATTCACGTTCTTTCGAGATGCCTTAGGACTATGCACCCTGGACGTCGCTTGAGGGGGAGTGTTGAAGCTTACAACCAACAGAAGAATGTACCCTGCCGGGAGAATGTTTGTGCGTGCAGTGATGTGCATTGTCATGCACCGGTACAATTTTACCCTGATTTTTCGCCCAACTTATTTTTGTTAACATTTCAATGGACACCTGATTTGTGTATCACAGTATATATGTTTCATCCTTGTCACACACTGCCCTCATCCTTCTGTTGAAGCTGAGGCACAGTGAGTATTCCCATTACATCTGTTTTACTTTTGTATTACTTACTTTGTACCAGACTCGCATTGTCTATTAGGTACACATCATTTATATATCATCCTTCTGTTGAAGCTGAGGCGCAACTTGCGTCGTCTATTAGGTATATAATGAACGCAGTCAGCTATCACTCAACATTTGGTTGCACACTTTGCGCGCCTCGTTTTCTCTCTGCTTCAGCTTTGTTTGTTGGTTTTGTCGTAGGTATTTGATTCATACCCAGTGGTATGGTACCCTGCGATGGGAACCTCGCAGAGAAAGATCCGGAACGATTGTGATTTATCACCTCAGTACTTTTACCTGCAACACCAGAAGGAATATTATCTGTTGTCATGATGGAGGGATCGGAGTGGTGATGTGTCGGTAAAATTACCCTTAGTGCAAAACTTATAATAAGCGAGTGAAGCGCGAGGCTGAAAGAGGTAAGGTCGCTGCGCGAACTTGTGCTTTCTGGTCACTCGCTTAGTAAGCACACATTTTTACTAGTGACGAGCGTTGCTCTTCTCGGTAAAAATAAATATCTTGTCTCTTCCTGCTGCACGTGATCAGTCCACGACCAGTAGTCACGGTACCAATATATTCGGACTCGCACTTGCACTTGAACTCACAATGGACGCTGTAGAAAAGGCCAACGTCGAGAGGCAAAAAAGATGGTACGCGAAGAAAACAGACGATAGCGATTTCTACTGACATCTTGTCATGAAGGGCCAAAGTTGAGAAAGCGGGTGAAGGTACCTACGCTGTGGTTTACAGAGGTGAATGCATAATTAGTTCCATGTCGACCTTTCGACTAAAAGCTTTGCTCAGGGCGCGAAGTTGCCACCGGGCGACAAGTTGCAATCAAGAAAATCAAAGTCGGCCAATTCAAGGATGGACTTGACATGTCGGCCATCCGTGAAGTGAAGTATCTTCGTGAGCTTCGTCACCAAAACGTCATAGAGGTGAATTATAGGCTACTGTGTCGCGGAGCGTCTGGATGTTCATTATCGTCATAGCTCCTGGATGTCTTCTCGTCAACAACAAATCTCAATCTAGTCCTGGAATTTCTCGACTCTGACCTCGAGATGATCATCAAAGACCGGTCGCTTGTGTTTCTCCCAGCAGACATAAAAAGTTGGATGGCCATGACTTTCCGTGGGCTCGAGTTCTGTCATCGAAATTGGATTCTACATCGTGTAACTTTCGCTCCCGTAGCTCTCATACAACATCTTATCACTGAGCTTGCAAACATATCTTTAGGATCTCAAGCCAAACAATTTGCTCATAGCGTCGGACGGCCAGCTCAAAATAGCTGATTTCGGTCTTGCTCGAGACTTTGCAGATCCCGGTTATAAGATGACTTGCCAAGTAATTACTCGGTATGGCCTCCCGCCACTTCTCCAAACCCATTCTTACTGTCGTACAGCTGGTATCGTCCCCCTGAGCTCCTCTTCGGCAGTCGTTATTACGGCACCGCCGTCGACATATGGTCTGTGGGATGTATCTTCGCTGAACTCATGTTACGCACACCCTATTTGCCCGGAGAAACCGACATGGATCAACTCAAAACCGTCTTCCGCGCCTTGGGGACACCAACAGAAGAAGACTGGCCGGCGAGTTCCTCAACAGATTCGACCCATTTCTTCCTAACGTTTAATCATATTAGGGTCATACTAAATTGCCCGACTACATTCCGGTTGGCCAATTCCCCAAAGCCCCTCTGCGCGACCTTTTCACAGCTGCCAGCGTTGATACGTTGAACCTGCTCAGCAAATGCCTCATTTACGAACCCCGAAGACGTATCAGTGCGAAAGATGTGCGTGTGCCGAAATCCTCTCAGATGTAAACTTTGATTGACGAGTCAACTTTGAAGGCTCTCCATCATACATATTTCACCGCTATCCCGAACCCTTCACATCCGTCCAAACTTCCCAAATGTGCGCATGCATCACGACCACTCGAAGAAGTCGACGGTAACGTTGAGATGAATGCCCATGGACCGGGCGTCAAGGCAGCTGCACCCAACAAATTGAAGAGAAAGGTGTCACCTTCTGGCGGAGAACTCAAGGGCAGGTCGGTAGCGCGGCGTTTAGATTTCACACAGCAAAAAAAAGGCCTCAGTTGACAGACTGCTTATCCCTTCTCGTACTTCATTCTGGGTTCGTGACTATGTAAACAGGTATGCTGGTGTATCTATATAAACTACTGAATTGCAATTGGGGACTCGAACAAACAAAAAAAAAAATCATGTCAGTCGGCTCCAAGAATGATATCAACGTGGCGTATCGCAGACTGTACATTTATCAGTAACTGTCGCCGGGTTCGTCAGCATGCATGTAGAGCACGTCCAACTCGCACCGCCTGACATCGAAGGCGCTGTCATCCCCGCAGCCGCCCAATTAAATGCGGCCGGAGCAGACATCGTCGTCGAGGCCCCAATGGCGCTGGGGGCCACGACAAAGTCGAAAGTCGGCAACGAAGAAACAGCTAATTTAGCTGCTTGACCAATGACATCACCGAAATTGGACAACTCCCTGAAGACGAACGAAAATTTAGGCAGAGCATCCACATCCATGGCCAGAGCAGCGTCTTTGGGATCTAGTTCGACCTGCTTCTCCGTTGCTTTGTCCTTCTCCTGAGTCGCTTGTACAAATCGAGATGGTTGAAGAGAGGGTGTAGGCGTAGCCGAAGAGGAGGAACACACGTCCGGCTGGTAGCTGAAGCGCAGTTTCGAAGGTTCCTTCGGCGCGGAGAACTTGCCGCCGAATGATAATCTACTAGTGGGAGCAGGCGCCCCCGATGAGTTCGACGGGACGAAACCATTAGAGAACGGAGGCTTTGTGTTTTGACTGTCCAATGGTTCCACGATTTCATACAGCCGTGTGGTTGTGGAAGCTGACAGCATATCATCGTCCTCGACTTCCTCTAGCGTTATGGACTGGCGAGAGATGCCATTGGTTCCATTTGCAACCTTCTGCTTTTTCACTGCTCTGCTGTCTTCTTCGTCGCAAATTTCTTCAACCAATGGGTATGACTTGAGACTAGTCTTGGGCTCTACGTGAGAAGTACCGTTGATGGCAGGAAAGTCGTGTGTCTGCCCTTGAGGGCTGAGGTGGGACGAGATACTACTGTCCCCATTTAACGGTTTCTCGAGATTCGCAGGTGGCCGAGAACGTTTGCTTCCCTAGAATACAATTTAAGGAAAGGTAGACTAAAAAATGGTGGCATGCATACCTTCGGCACAGTTGCTTCGATGATAGCCTGTGGAGACGGCTCCGGCTCTTTCTGCTGAGGCGGGACACTGGGCTTCCCGGTTGCCCTGGTTCGTTTAATAGGTTTCTTCGCCGGTGGTTTAACAGGACTAGCTGTCTGATATGGATTCGATACGTCAGGTCTCCTCGGAGGCGTGACTTCCTTGATGAGCTCCTGCATGAAATTCGCGGCCTTGGTGGGTTTCGATGACGGAGCACATTGCGATGGAGACAAATCTGTTTGCCCCCATGCTTGCCGTAGAGGCGATGGCACGGCAGGTACAGTGGGCTTCGGCGGGAGAGCCGACAGGCGCGAACGTGGCGTAGATGCGCCGTTGACTTTTAGTGGGGATAGCGTTCTGATTGGGGAAGGAGTACCATTTGAGACCGGGAATTGCAACAATGGCTCTACGGGCCGACTGGGTGATGGGGCAGACGAACGAACACCCGAAGTAGATGCGGCAGGAACTTGTTGAGACGATGATGAATCGGCCTCTTCCCCTACGCGTCGTCTCTTGGTGTCAGTTCTTGGCACTTCTGGAGGTGATAGCTTGATATTCGCAGATGTGGCTCGTGACGGACCAAAAGCGGGAGAGCGGAAGCGATTACGGGGTCGGGCACTGCCGCCTCCCTCCCACCTGTAGACGCCATTCGGATTCTTGCTGAGTTTCTTCCGAGGTGACTGCGTATTTACCCCGTTAGATGAATCAGGCATGGTAAAATCAAAATTTGGTGAATTTTCACGACCGGGGGTCGAGGGAGTGCTGCTAGAGAAACGGAATGGTTCAGGTTTATCATCGTCTACGATACAATGTTAGCGGCCATCAACACCATGCATACCAAGGGGAACACACTTTGGGTGCTCTTATGAATAAGGGATACTAAGCCTTCAGCCTCGACCTCATTGAGTGGCTGACCACCTTTCTGTGTCAGGAACGCCGCAACTGTCTCGAGATTTTTTGCAGGAGATGGACTTGGATCACTGAGTGAGAAATATGTGTCTGACTGGATCGGTGTAGTTGGTGCGGCAAACGTGGGAGCAGAATAAGATTGGGTAGGAGGGCCCAAGTTTGAGACCGATGACTCTGCGATCACGTTGGGACTCCCGTGCAGGTTGAGACCATGAGACAGCTAGAGAACACGTCAAAAACTGGTTGCGACGAAGAAACAACACGCTTACCTCTCCCCTAGCTGAGAGGGTCTCAGCAATTGAAGCATCGTCGTCACTAACTGGCGACAGATCTTCTGGTTCGCCTTGGTGAATATCATCCACAGCTGGAGATTTGGAACGAAGAGGGTTGAAATAGCTCAAGAGTCCAGAGATGCTCCACGACTACAAGACGCTCGTTAAAAAAAACATTACGATGAAGAACTACGGCATACTGATTGCTTGGGAAGAGTTTGGCGAGTGTACGGAGAAGACTGGATTTTTCGAGCTGCACGACGGTCGATACGCCTGATGGCACTCATAATTTAGGTGTTGAGAAAGGGTGAGCACTGGCAGTGGTAATTTATACCACACGAGGCTTGGACAAAGCAAAGTGTCAAAGCATGCTTTAGGGCAGGTCAATTTCGGTCGATACCGTTGCCGACGACGAGCTCAACCCTTTTGACATCGACGACGATGCCTACCAAAGTCGTCGAGACTCCTTATCCTCTAATTGACGCTGACCCTCATGCATCTCGCGTTGTTCGTTATTTCCGCCCTTCCGACTACGCCACTTGGGCCACCGCAACTGCTGCTTTCCCTTCGGCCCTGTTTCTATGGGGTATGCTAAACAATATCTTCCAGAAACCCGCTGTCTGAGTATGTTCCAGACAGGGCGGATCCAACAAAACTTCGTTTGAGAACGCATCTTCGGTTGGGCGGCTTACTTGGCTTCATAGGCGGATCCCTCTTGGCTTATCAACGGTCAAGCTGTGAGTTGCTGTATCTCTATGTCGAAATGAGCTCATGGTCACGGGCTTCATCCAAGTACGATTCTGGGGGTGGTCCGAAAATAAGCGGGAACATGATATGGATTTTGCTGAACTTAGTCGGCGTGCCAGAGACGGTAAACCGTTGTACGGTGAATCAGACCAGCCAGAATGGGTCCAAGGAACTGCGTACAGAAACTCTGCCTTCTCACAACTCAAATTCTGTGAGTAGCCTGTCCTTTCCTTTCCTTTATCGTTCAAGTCATTGATGCGTATTTTCAGCAATTTTCCCCATGTGAGTTCCTGACGCGTGTCCTTGTGTTATTAATGATAACTGATTACATCTTAGGATGAATTTTGTCAACCACCCTCATCATGGAACTGATTCTGCTAAATATGGAGTCGAGAAAGAAACATTAAATGGTGAATCAACGACCCCAGAAACTACGTCAGCCTAAACACCCCAAATGCAATGTCCACCTTCTTTCACCGCCGTATAAAATCAATGCGTGCATCTATTCACAATCTGGCTTGGATCGATATGAGTCTTCCTCGACGCACACGAGTGGTCCCTAACCTTGTGGCTGATCTCGAAGTTCTTCTGTCAGCTAGCCGATTTAGAATAACACCCGATAAGCATTCTCCCTGCGAGACCCTGAACAGCAGGGAGGAACGAGCTTGAGAATAAAACCTTGACAAATCGTGTGATAGCAAGTTACATGCACTCTCAAGACCGTCCTCTCTTCCTTCTCCGCTCTCCGTCACCAACACTCATGTCATCTCGGATCTTTTCATGATTACCGTGGATAACCTTTTGCACAACTGTCTCCCACATGACATCGTTCACGCCCTTGGCTTTCCCCAGCTGCTCGCGTAGTCTTGCCACTTCGGCCTCAAGGTCTGTGATTTTGGTTTGCAAGGATATCGAGGATGAGGGTACGGACGCCGCAGTAGTGTTCGATTGGACGAAGAATGCGTGATCTCGGAGAAACTCATCGGTGCTATACGAAGTGACATCGTCTCCGTAATTATTTGGCTTTAGGAAGAAGGCACGAATCAATAACGAGCAAGGGAAACAAAATTAAACCACGCAAACCATATCCTGAATAGGTAACATCATCCCCACCTCGTGCACCTCCCTGGTCTTGGAATCCCTCATTCGCTGAAACGGGGCTACCACCTTCACAGGCACAACGTCCCTCGCATCATTCGTGCTCCCCACACTGAGATTTAAGCTAATATGTCCGATCAAATCAGGTGGTTTAAGCATCGTTGCGAGGTGCGTTATACATAGACCCTTGTGCGTGGATATCGTGCGCAGGAGTTGGTGCGAGGGGATATCGTGGATATGAATCAATCCCGTCGAGGTGCCGATGACGATCAAGGTGGATGTCAGTGAGACTGATAGCGTTGTTACTGGTTGGCTAAACTTGGCGTTATCACGGCTGTCGAAAGAGATTATGAATGTATTTACCCGACGGAGATTAGCCTCTTCTTTTTAATCCTGGGATCCTCATCGTCAACGCGAATAACATCGGAAACGCCAGCTCCTCCGACGGCTTCAGTGACTTGTCCACCAGCGCTGTCCTCACGCTGGCGGAACAGGTTCATCTGGTGAATCGAACCGTCAGCCGAACCGGCAAAGAACATGCGTTCTGTTACGTCCCATGCTAGACAGCTGATTGGTTGAGGGAATTGGAATGTAGTAAGGAGAGATTTAGAGGATAGGTCCCATAACTGCAATTTCGATCGTTGAATTGTTTAGATAGAAAACGTACAGTGAATTAATTACCTTGACGGAGTGGTCCATAGATGAAGTAAGGATCCGACATGTGGGGAATGGACCTACGCCACAGATGACGTCGGTTACAGGTAATGTATGATCTGACAGGGTGCAGTATGGCATGGGAAGATCATTTTGCGAATCGTCATCCAGTAATCTAGTACAACGACAAGCGAGGGGTGAGTAACGCACGCATTTCTTATGACAAAGCCAAATTGACCTGGACACGGACCAGACGCTCACGCCAGAATCCTCGCTACCTGACAGCAACGCGGCACCGTCAATTGTAAATCGCAAAACTGTCACTTGTCGATAATGGGCATCCCAGAAGTTGTATAAAATCCCAGAGGCAATCTAACGAGATATGGAATAAAATGACGGTTGTTCTTATGAAAAGGAAAAGATTGACTCACTTCCCACAAGTAAATACGACCTTGAGCTGTGCCGCCAGCGCAAAAATCGCCTCGGCGATCTACTGCAATGCATGACAGCTTTTCAGGCAACACTATTTTTAATGTCATTTGATCCTGCAGACGGGCGTTAAGCTAAACGAATTGAGTGAATGGCTGAACACAAACACTTTTTGAAAGTTGTACACATTCAAGATGGACTTTTCTGGTTGGGAAGCCAACATGAAACCTCCCTGGGCATGTCTAGACTCTACGAAACTGGTACAATGGGATGCTGCGTTTGTTTGCTTGAAAGAAGCAAGCGACGAGCCTGTCTGAATATCATGAAGAAAAATTGCGCCGGGACCAGCACCAGATGTTAGGGGTGCGATTGCGCATAATATTGTTTCCTGGAGATGCATGGAAATGAAAATTTGATGAAATCCGAGTCCCAAAGTCTTTTTATGAAAAGCCGGACTCGGAAGCCTTGGGCTAGTGCACGTGATATATATAGGTAGTCGGACACACACTGCGGCCACAGCGTGTCCCTATCTGCCGCTTGCCTGTGTATTGTTACAGCTCTCCTTGTACCATCAGATCCCCGACATTATGGACTCGAATTTATATGGAATACTCGACTTGGATACCGACGCTACACCCGAGCAGAGTGCGTGATCGTTTGCTCCCCGTTTGTATTCCGAGTCCGTTGACCGTACAATTCATAGTTCGGAAGGCGTACAAGAAAAAGGCGCTCCAGACACATCCAGACAGACTTCCACCGGGTGCATCTGCCGCCGACAAGGCTGCCTCCGAAGAAGAATTCCGCAAGGTATTTCAGCCTTGGATCGCATCGGTGTGGTGTACTGGCTCAGACTCACATACAAAGGTCAATAATGCATATGAAGTGCTGAATGATCCACAAAATCGGAGAGTAAGTAGTTTGTACATCGTATTCCTAGTCTCCCAGCTTATGTCCTCCAGGCGTATGATCTGCACGGCGTCTGGCCTCCACCTGAGGCGCGCGAGCCGCCGCCGCCACACAGAAACGGTCCAAGTCGACGCCACCAATCTTTCGGGCGGCCTCATCCACAATCTTATGAGCCATTCAACGATAACTTTATGTTCAATACATACTCTAGTCCTTTCGGCGGTAGGGGATTTGCCTACACTGACCCGTTCACATTATTCGACTCTATATTCGGTAACTTCAACCGATTCACGGAGCCATCATTCCATCACCACCACCATGGTGACTCACGCTCTCACCATCTGCTTCCCTTCTTTGCAGAAACTGAACGTCTCTTCCAAGATTCGGATGACCTACTTAATGATCATATGCGGGGGGTTTTCCCCCGTAGACGCGCCCACACAACACATATGTTTCCTGTCATCCCGAGCGCTCCTCCGCCTCCTACCATCCTCTTCCAGCGCGCCGAGTCTAGAACGTATCCCCAGAACGGACATTGGACACAAGAGTCCCGCGTGACGAGTACCGTCAATGGCGTTACACAAAGTATCTGGAAACGCAGGGATGCAGATGTATGCTTTTCCTCTTTAACTTTCGTCTTTACGCGTCGACTATTCATCATTGCCGCTAAACGTAAAATCCGTAAATCACGTCACTCTGACCCTTTTCTCTTTTTGCACACTTTTGATAGGGGAATGAGCACATCACGCGGACGTATCCTGATGGGCGAGAAAAGTATACTATCAACGGCGTCGAACAGGCACAATCGATCCCGGGGCCAGGATCTCGGGCTGATCGATACGTCCCTCCAAACTATTCTGGGGGTCAGTACGGCCATCACGTCGCCCCGCCACCCACACCCAATCAGATCCAAACTGGAGGAAGACAAGAGTATGCACCTGCTCAGCCTGGTCCCCCGCCTTCTTACTCTTCGCGCGGTTATCATCGTAATCATCCCAACAATGGTATGTCGCAGTCTAACTCAGCCTTTTTCCTTTCTCATCATGTTATATACTCTGAGAAGGCCCCGTGTACCAAGAACCCAGTCGCCACCGTGATCGTGCCCAATCAGATACAAAGAGATGGTGGCGAGGGTGGCCATGATTATTGTGGGCCGAGAGTTGTGCAAGTAGACGGCCAGAGGAAGGATGTATCGTTGTATTACTTGTACAGATTTTAATGACCTGTTGTTGTCTTTTTTTTTACTTGCCATCGCGTGCATGTATCATGTTCTGCCTCATGTTTCCATCATGTCACTTTATCTTTCCCGCTGTATAAAACAATGCAATTGTATTCAGTAATCCGATAAATTTGCATACATAGACTAGAGTACAAGAACTTGAAGAAGCTACAACGAAAGCCGAGTGAGTATGTAAGGAGTCAAACAACCGAAAATGATGGCGGTGACGGTATCCGGTAGCGGCCGAGGTCAGACAAATCGTGCCGCGACTCATTCAGGTGGGGAAGCCAACTGTATTTAAGGTAAGTACACCAGTGAGTAATGTGCGTAAGAGACGAAAGGATTGGAATGGGAGAAAAGGAGTGATGTGAAAGTCTGTCAAGACCATGCGGCGAGAAGTTGCGTAAAGAAAGCCATCGTCCATGTGTCGTATCATACATCAAGAGAAATAAACTGGATAAATAACGAACGCGGGGTGAAAGCGGGCGATATAACGAAAGTTAAATTACCGTAGTGGTACGGTTGGGTACCGGGGGAAAAGCGGACGACATCGGTGAGACCTGCGCTCCGCCGTTTGATTCGTCCATGGATGAATTAGTGAGGTTGGGGGGGATGCTCGAACTCGGAGTAGCTGGCGTATTTGATGCTTTACCGATGAACCATGACTGCATAGTTGCATAAGTAGAGAGTGACGAAGAGATGCTAAAATAAACCTACCGGTACCCAACCACGATCTCCACCCTCTTCTTTCACAGCCTGTGCTCGTATGTGAGTGTATATTCGTTAGAAGAAGACCAAAACCCTACATATGACCAATGATTATACCGCTTGAACACGCGCAAAGCGTCATCTTTCACCAAATCCAGTTCCTCGTCACCCTTCTTCTTATAATCCATGAGTGCAATACCAGGGAAGCTGGTCGAAATGATACTGAGTGGCAAAATCGGCGTCTTGGATATGGGTGAGTGCGGCGGTGAGCCACTGGGCGGAGATGCTTTCAAGGCTGTTGCTTCGGCGATAGCTGACGCGACAGGAACATTTGTTTCGAGCAAACACCCCGCAGGTACCCAGCCCTGCTTGCTGGTATCAGTGTCCACTACACCCGAGCCTGTTGGATCACGCTGTACTACCCACCAGCCGCGAGCCCGCGACAGAATGACAAACGTGTCGCCACTGTTGTTGACGTCAGATAGAACTAAGAGAGCAGGGTAAATCCTCACACTACGACATCGAATTCGTCATCTTGTTCGGCCATATAGGGATATATAGCCACAGCATATGACACTCCGGAGGGAGCCCCAGGACTGTCTTTGGCCGTGCTACCTCCTTCGGTTGCATCCGTGGTGCTTCCATGAGTCGTCAGCCTAGACTTGGCATTCTCAGCTCCGAGAGTGGTGCCACTCCACGTGGTCGAACTCGACTCGTGGCCCTTTGCTACAGCAGCAGCACCTAATTCATCTATTCGGTCCTTCTGCTCTGTCGAAGGCGACAGGATTTCAGGCCAACCAGGATTGGCACTGACCCCGGACAACATTGGTGCAGCTGCCGAGAAATCATGCACTTCCAGTTTCGGTGGCCGATTTGTTCGTCCTTGGCTGCCGCTTTGGGACGCTGCTTTAGCTTGTTGTGTAGCGAGACCGTCAGCGCTGATGACAGATGAGGCTTTGCGCGCGGCGTGCTTTTGTTGGGCAACGGCAATCGGTGAACGGATGTCCTTGATGTGCTTGAGCATAAATACTGGGTTCTTCCTAGCGTCTTTGAGTTTTTGGAACAGTAGGAGTGGCTTTTCATCGTAACTAAGACAACGTTCTATTCGGTTTCCTGTGAGCGATATCATTTAGATGTAAGGAAACACGGAGGTAAACTTTTAAATACCGGGAGAGCCATAACATATAAACATAGCATAGTTCTGCCAATTGTCATTATTGATTTTGTACTTCTTCAGGGCTGCCGGAAGGACTTTCCATGTCGGGTCATCTAAGCTCACTTTGAAGCTTTTGAGGTTGTCTGAACTTTCTTGTCGATTAGACTTGGCCACGGTAGCTTGGGCGGGTAGCGCCTCAGTTACTGTTACAGGTGGGGGCCGCGTTTTTTCAACGGGAGCAACTGTAGGGGGTGTTGGATTGGATGTGTTCATGGATGTGAATGGGACTTGTGACTGAGATGTATTGCGGTTGTATGGAACATCGTGTTCCAGTTGTTGAGGCGAGGGATGAGGTGAATCGATGATGTCAGGCTTGGTCGGCGATCTTTGGGGTTTAACATACTGAGCCCATTTAAATGAAGGTTGTCTACGCAATGGACTGGTGTCATCCTGTACGCTGAAATTTGGTATTCAATATGTTATGCCATAGGTTTGGCACCCACCGATCGACCCTGTGACCGTAAATGGTTGAACTCGTCCAAAAATATTTGCAAGCTTTCGTTCAAATGTCTGTTTTCCTCTTCCAAGTGACGAAGTCGTTCGCCTTTTATATTCGCGAAGATCAGTCTAAAGGTGTGACGGGAAATCTGACTGACAGCGCACCCTGATCTTTGACGACCTCATGCAGACTCCCTAGTGTTACGTTCTCTTGGCGCTCCTGGACTTCAGCTATAAGATGGTAAGACTCATATGTGATACAGAAAGCCAAATGAGCGCTGACATGGTGGTACATAATGATCTGCGTCAATGGGAACGTCATTAGCAAGTTTGAGAAGGTAGACCGCCTTAAGGATGGCTAGTCTCTGGCCAATGGTAGCAACGCCTATTGCCTTGAGAGATTCAGAGTCCAAAACGCACAGAACATCGCCCGATATGTTGTGTTCTAAAGTGATGTGTTAAACCGCGAAGCAGTGGTAGACGGGTAGTAATTGACGGACCTCTTATCTGGTTCTCGTACTGGGGGTAACCAAGACTTGAAAGCCAAGTATGGACGTCGGACTCGTCCCATTCCGTGATATTTCGTTCGCTCACAGAGCCATCCATGGCGGTAAGAGTCTGAAACTGTGTCAAATACTGCATTCAAGTTTGCCACACACCGCACGTGCAGCCCTCAGACGCGGTCTTACTGGCACTACGAGAAGCGAGTCCTACTGCTGTTACATGGAAACTGCTTAAAACTATCACATCGGCTCAATGGAAAATCCGTGGGCGAACGCCTGGGGTGAACCGTCAAAACCTGTGGTCAATGATCCACTTCCAACTTTGGCCACGACTCGGATTGGCACACGTTCGCCTGCCAGTGAGTTTGACAATGACCAGGAAGCTGACTTGGGAATGCCTTCGTGGTCAACCGGCACTGCACTAGTATGGAATGAACCGGAATCTGACACTACACTATGGTCCCAGCCATCTTCTGCGGCGGATGCTTGGGAACCATATCCCCTACCCATCGAGAATGTTACGGCATCAGAGCCCTCACCAAAGCTACGTACTCCACCTGATTCACCTGAATTGTCACCCGTATCCACTCCCCAGTCGGAGGAGCCTCCATCATTGCCTTCGCCGGTCGATGCAAGCACACACCCTCAATCGCCAACGCCCGTCCGCTTGTCACCGTATTCTTCTCCTCCAGGAAGTCCTGACGCATTTGGAACATTTGAGTCAGCGACTACTGACCAGACGTGGTCATCCGGGACGGCTACATTTCCAAATACGGCCGCTCCGAGTGATAGTAGTCAATGGGGAACTGCCTGGGCATCAGCTGACACAGATCAGGCTTTAATTATCGATAAGGGACGGGAGAGCGACAAACCACCTGATGAGTGGCTTGCCGCTAAATTACGAAAGCAGAAGCAAGACAGTCAAGTTGTGAGTTTGCTATTCTTCGTTGCCGTTTATAACGTTCTGATTCTCTAGTAGCCCCCAGAGCTTCTGTCATATATTCTTCGTCAGTTCGAGGAACTTTCAAGCGGATTATGGCCAGAACCAGATGTTTCAGCAACAGATCAGAACCTCCCGAATGACAGGGACTGGAGAACCAACTGGCGGAGTGGAATAGAAGGTGTCGAGGGTCTGTGAGTGTGCAGGAAATAAAACAACGACTACATACTAAGGTTTCCGTATTTTACAGCACACCTGCCGTCAACAGACTTGTCCCATATGACCTAACCTTGCCGCCATCCCTGCAATTCATGAAGACTGCCACGTCCAAAAACATGGTGGACGCTTTACGTCTCACGAGACACATACCTCTCACTCGTTCAAGTCCCATGGCAATGTATATGGCGTCAAAAGGATCTACAGCATGGGAAACATCCGTGAAATCCAGACCCGAAGCTGTCCGGGACGATTTACCTGCCGGATGGAGATTGGTGGACAAAGAAAAAGATCTGTCAGTGCTTGCAAGCACAGATGATAGAGGGAGGAAGTCTGGCGGCTTGCTATCATTCTGGGGACGCAAGGCGACTCCGTCTGTGGACACTAAACGCGAGCGTTCGTCGTCACCCGCCCAAGTGCCGACGGCACTGTCAACGGTTATTGAGTCTGCACGCTCTAGTATGGAGAGCATGAAAATACACCCTAGTGTCAATATTACACCTAAGGCAACTGCCCCAGTCGTACCGTCTCCAGGTCCAAATCCAGGTGTCAGCCGCGTAGCTACTCCCCCAATTGTAGTTTCGAGCATGCCAATCACACCTGATGTTCAACGCGAACCTACGCCGCCGCCCACATTGGCATCTCGCTTCCTCAATCGGTTTTCTCGCACGAAAAGCAGCCCTAGTCCCCGCCAATCCATTCCACTTTCATTAGATGATCTCGAATTCCTTGCTACTAGTGTCCCAAGCGCGGGGGATGAAATTGACGATCGGGAGGACCGCGATGGACAACTCAAAGCCCTTTCGAATATGATTCAGTCTTCCCCATTGCCAACCAAAATTTCTCCTCCACCGTCAAAGACTGGGACGTCATCCCTTGGCAATGGGGGGTCTACCTTCAATGCAGATTTGAATGAACTCGACTCTTTCTTTAATTCATTGGCTCCGCCGAGTACGAAAGCCCACGTCCCAACGTCTCTGCACAGTCTATCCAATCCAGCTTCGTCATCTCGACGGCAAAGTCCGGGGCCTAAAGCGAATAAAATTGAAGCTAAAATGAACTTCTCGTTATCCGCGATAGGTACACCTAAGACCGCGCCTCTCATTTCCCCCCCTCCCCCATCATCTCAGACATCTTCCATCTCACCCATCAGTCGACCTCCCAGCGCAATGATGAGTCTACTACGCCCAAGTTCTCCACCCTCCCGACCAGCATCACCATTCAGTATGCCTTCCCGCTCACACACACAGATGACCCCCACAACCATATTGGCGGCTAAGCCGACTCCACCTCCACCTCCACTACCCTTAAGATCACAGACTCCAAGAGCCACAGAAGCGCAAGTTATACCTCCTGATGTTTTCAACGATGATTTCTCCGACTTTCATTTCCCTCCACCACAGGCCTCCCTTACCGCTACCTCGTCCTTCTACGATACGAGCTTCTCATCAACAGCTGCCTCTGATCAGAGTCTTTTCAGCGATTTGCCCAGCGCACAGAGCACGGCGTCAACTGCATACTCTACTGGGTTTGACGAGTTTGACGAGTTCGTCTCATCTCCCCTTCGCTCACCCTCCCCCCCTCGTCTACCCGCGAAATCATCTATGATCACAACGAAACCCACCCCTCCAACGCCCCCACGATCATCGATGGATCGTCCTGGTACGTCTCGAACACCAGCCAAGCAAGTCAATCACAATCGAACTCTGAGCTTGGTAGAGACTGCCGCTGCACGCCCGGGGCAGTGGCCTTCTCCGCCATCACCACTGCCAGAGATTATCCCTCCACCGCGTAGATCGTGCGATTTCCCTCCATCGCAGATTGACAATCGTATCGCGGCCGCACGACCTCCTTCAAGACCACTTCGAGACGCGCTCCCTCCCCCGCCAGACCATTCTCGTACAGAGAACCTGTTGAAGATTGCAGCTGCACAGACTGCTCGATGGCCTACGCCGCTTTCACCGTTGCCGGAGGCGCTTTCTCCCCCCAAACCACCAGGTATACCGACACTGTTTGAGGCCGATCTTTTGGGCGGTAGTGGATCGAGTATGCAGCAGCAGCAGGCCAAGGCTGTTGCAGGGATGAGGGCATCGTCGTCGTCTCCTGCGATATTAAATGCGATGGCATCCAACGGTCATCGGCCCAGTAACCCTCCGCCGTTTAATCTCCACCCTCCACCTCGTTTCGTGCCTTCGCCACTACCTCCTCGAACACTTTCCCCGGTACAGTTGATGAAGCCGCCTCCACCTTCAGCTATACCTACGACATCGGTAAGAACGTCGACGGGAAGTACAGTGGGCAAGGGTGGATTGTCAGCCCAGGACATTTCTTTCTTCGAAGGCCTGTAGATATGCCCTCTCACACTCTTGATAATTCGCACTACAGATGTATTGTTGAGGCTCACGCATTGATTTATGAATGGATTAAAAGACCAGAGCCAATGTCATCATCCTTTTTTCGTCTTCTTTTTCTTATTCACCATCTTGGGAACCTCAATCGATCCACCAGCGGCTTCCGACTCAATCCCATCGCCCGACTCGATGGTTTTTTTCGCCTCCAAAAAAAACATTACATCTCTTAACTGATCCTCCAATTCCGCAATCTTTCCAGTAAAATCTGCCCGTTCCGTATCAGTCGCCTCGACCCTGAATTTCATCTTCTGGAGGTTCTTCATCAGACCTTCGGATACCGCCTTCTCTTCTCTGAGTCCTTTGTCCAATTTCCGTGCCAATTCCCCTACTTTCTCGGCCCTCTTTTCTGCTTTAATCTTATCCTTCTCGACTTCCGCAATCCTCGCATCTTCTTCCTCCTGCCGCCTCACTTCGTTCTCTTTCAATGCACATTTCTCCCTCTCGAACTCCTTACTCAACCGCTCCACCAACCCTTTCAACTCCTCCACTTGTCCCTTCAACTCAACGGTCTGCTCCTCATAATACGACCGCTGTGAATCCAACTGCGACGTCAACAAATACGAGTACTCAATTCCAATAGCCTCGATCTTCTCCGCACTAAGCGCGTCCTGGGGCCCCGGACCCAACCCTTCCCTCCCTTCCGTCCCACCACCCATAGATGACGCTGCACTAGGCAATTCCACCAGCTTCCCATCTGCCTTATTCTGTATCAACCGATGCACATAGCCGTCCCCGGCATAGTCCCACACCCTTTGTGTCTCGAGCTCTAGCGCATACAGATGGGTGGTGGAATCGTAGTGAGCATGTGCGTGCGCGCGGCCGTAGCGACCACAACCGACATTTCCACAAATGAGACAGATCCAGAGATTGGTAGTGGAGAAACAGGAGGAGCACATGGAGAGAGGCGGGGAAGAGGGGTTTGCGAAGGGGATATTGGAGCGGGAGGTGGAGGAGGAGGTTGGGTGAGATGACAGGAGGGTTTGTGAGTATCTGCACACGGGACAGCTGGATTTAAAGTCAGGTAGTGCGAGTACATTTCAAGGTGAATCGGCTTACCGGCTATCACCCCATTTACTTAGACACATGCAATGGAAGGTATGTGAACATGGAACGGTGATAAGACCAGTGACGGCCGAGTCCATGCGTTCAAGACATACGGGGCATGTGGGAAGCTCATAGACGGCTCCTTGTGTAGATCCGAGACGGGATACGGCCGAATTGTCGGTATCGATATTCACGGACAGGACATGAACTATGTGACATATTTCGGGCTGTGGATTGTTATTAAGAACATGAGCGTAACCAATAAATGTGTCGCATTACTTCCATCGAGTTGAAGGGTTTCCCGTTATACGCCTCTGCAAACTCAGCTCCATCCGCTGCACGGTTGAACTGGATCACTACAATAGAGCGATTAGGGACAGAATCCCTGGTGACACATCAGATCCCCCTTTCGACTGAAACTATATGCACGAACCCACCTAATAATTCGCAAATGCGCCATACTGTCGGCAGCAGGAGCTACGAACGCGAGGAAATCTGATGGATTCATCCATGATGGAACAGCCAGAACCCCAAGCATTACTCCTTCGGAGTCTAGTCCTTGTTTTGCATTGGATGGTTCAGATTCCTCAGTTGGGGGTATAGGTTGCGCAGCTGAATCACGGAACACATGTACTGTACCCTCGGGAAGGTTAGTTGACCCGCACTTTGTTCTTGTGTGTGGTACAAATGTTGCAGTTGCAGGACCTGTATCGCAGTGTAACATAAGAAAACCTCCGAAGAATCAATCGTACAGCTCACCCCTCCCTCCCTTCTTCCTACTCGGCCCTGCATCTGTATTATATGTAGCCTTACTCATGTCTTCAAAATCGACCCAATCAACTCGGATAGGCCCAAATCTGTAATCCTTGTGGGCAGGGTTAAATATTGCGTTCCGTCTGGCAGTGGGCTTGGCTTTTTGAGCTGGAAGGTGCTGAAACAAAGATACAGGTATGAATGGCGTGTCCGAGACAGGCTTTTGGCTAGAGTTCGTTAGTTTTTGGCTATGGTGGAGGTGAATGCGGATATGATAGCCTCGCATTATGCTTTCATTGTCACCGTCAGCAGAAACGGAAATATTTGAGTCAGGAGCTGTAGCCAAACATTTGCTCTGACGGATGTCGCATATTTCCCTAACAACGCCTCTAACGCGCATCTCTCTCGAAGCCATCCGAACAGCCCTCCGACACGCAGCCGCGGAAGAGAATCAAGCATTTTACAACCCTCGACCCCTCTTCGACGATATTACCAATATTCGGTTGAAGACCAGTAGTATGTGCAATAGCAGGGATGGAGGACAGGTGGATGCAGCGGTGTTGATCCCATTTTGCAACGTTGGTGATGTCCCTGGGCTGTTGATGGAAGTAAGGGGGAAGCTGAGGACACATGCGGGTGAGGTGAGGTGTGTGGGGGTGTATTCTGGATCCCCGATTATTTATATATTGGACTAGCTTTCCTGGCGGGAAAGTGGATGGCGTAGGTCTCTGCACCATACTACCGATGGATGCTAACCAATGTACAGACGGATAAATCTTTTCTGGGTGCCGCTCTCCGAGAAACGTATGAAGAAATCGGTATCAGTCCAAGACAAGTCGAGGTACTGGGTGACCTTGGACCACCAGAACTCTCGCTTAGCGGAATGAGAGTTTGGTCATACGTCGTCAGTTCTTTGCCTCAAAAAATTTCCGCGCAATATTTACACACTTCCAGGGTTTCATTCACAGCAAGCCTTACCGGGCCTATGAGGTCAATGGAACCTCACCCATTCCATCCCTCTACCTGTCCTCTCTGCGCCCCTCCTACCCAGAAGTCGCACATATATTCCATCTCCCTCTGTCAGTGATCACGGACAAATCCAGGCTGAGACGGTGTTTATTCAGGGGGCAGAGGACGTATTGGTCCGTTGACGTATCCGATCTGACGGATGAACTTCATGAGGCTGAGGGTACGGAGGGTGGAGACAAGGGGCAGGATAATGTTGTCACAGAAAGAGAGGGCATGTTAGAAGTGTGGGGCCTGTCGGGGTGGTATTTATCTTTGCTCATGAGGGCGCTGAAGGTTTATTAGCATAGCTCTGGCCATAGCTGTGGGAAATAGCGCTCATTGAAAGACTCTGGTACGAAGGCGAAATTGAATGTGCGCTTTCAAATTCACTGGCAGTTATACCAAATGGTACTGACTTCACATGTACAGCGCTATACAAAGCCGAGAGGTGCATGAACATGGCTAAATCTGAACAAGACGCAGCCTGAGAGCCGTCATCGCTAGTAGGAGGCGAAATACAACGAGACTGGCAATTATGAGGTCGTGTCGGATGAGATACTAGCGTGTATATCATGATCCCAAGATTTGATACGACACGCGTAATCACGGCTGGGCGCTGTAAGTTGACGCGCAGAGCAAAATAAATGTTTAAACATGTCACTGGCAGGCGCTAAGTATTCGTACGGAACCTGGTAGATTTTGACGCCGTCAACCAAATGCCATGTAGGCGTCAATTCGAATGACTGTTCGTATCACAGGCGCGTACAGGCATCGCAAACACAGGCTGTATGTCCTAGATCCTCGGATAGAATAGCCCCAGCATTCATCCCTATTCCATGTCCTGTACGATGGTCCGGTGCCGCAACCCAGAGTGTTCAGGGTTTCCGGGGACTTGGGCATTCTTCCCTGCCACAGAAAGGTCGTCCGTGTCTTTGTCTAGTACATCGTCCTTTTTATGCCTCCCGATCCGACGGCTCTTCCGCGGAGACGTGTGTCGGGATTGCCATATTATGTACAGAATTGCTTCAGAGATGGCAACAACAATGGCTACGCCAAACGATAGTAGCACTCTCTGCGTAGTTCTTCAGGAATCACACTAAGAAAAGAAAGAGAAGACGCACCCACTCTTCCCTCCACCCAATCCTTTGAGCTGCCAACCAAGCCGCTGCCCCACTTCCAGCAATACTCAATAAAGCGTTTATAAGCGTAGTAATAGCCTTTTTGTCGTTCATCGCTCTCTTCCTTTCGTCAACCGCCATCACTTCCTTCGAGTCATATTTTGGGAAGGTGCGCTCCGGAGACGTAGTTGTGCCAGCTAGCAAGGATATCATCGTATACGACTGAGGCTCCAATGGAAGTTGAGCGGGATGCAATTGGAGAGCGGTATGGAAGGCTGCTGAGCGTGCATATTGAGATATAGAGAAGAGGAGTGCGTAGGGGATTGTGCGGGGTGTCGGCAGCGAGACGTACGGCCTTAGCTTTACTGAGAGCTCAGTGGGTAGAATTGGCTGTAGTGGGCTGAGGGCTTCCAATAAATGTTTTTCAAGGGAAATATTGAGCTCGCTGGATGGACCAGACATAAAGGCACCCGAACAACCGTAGCCACGTCCAGACCCTCATGTCGAATTCTTACAACAGCCATTTCTATGAGGCCTGCTCATCCTTTGACACGGACCCGGGTCAAACAATCGTTGTACTCGAAGACATAGCTCTAAGGCTCGCTCAGAGCCATGAGCTCAGGTACGTCGTCTTGCGGTGTATACAGATCAAACAATCCTCACGCTTGCGTAGACAACAGATAGGCGCAGGCAACCCACCAGTGTGGCCCAATTTGCGTACACTCTGGACAAATGTTGTACACAGGCGGAATGAAGAAAACGGAAGGGAGGAGGAACAGAGGAGAATGTGTGTAGGATTGGCCAAGTTCACTAGAAACTTGGTTGCTGGTGTGGAGAAGAATCAGGAAATGGCCTTGTGCGTTCATCTTTCCTTCGTGGTTATTGATACTGACAAGTAGACTGTCAGCGAGAACGAGCCTGATATTCGACAGATGCTTCATCATTACAGCTCCTGGTCTCTGATGGAAGAGCGGGAAAGTGTGTGATTCATACTTTTCGCATTTGACTATGGCTAACATTACTCGCAGCGTACACGCTGACACGAATCCTATCTCAAACCCTCTCCAACCTCGTTACTAATAATGAAACCCTCATGTCCAAGCTATGGGCAACATATATGACGCTCACAGAGGATCAAGCGATTTTACTGTATGTCCATTCTCATGTCCTGATCTCAGACGTAAGGAAGTGAGACCCGCTCACGCCGCGGAGCTAGGATAGGCGGCTGCTTGTGCTGCCGGATGCGCGTACCGTTCTTGCAGTGCTGGTCTTAATCCTGAATTGTATACATGGGAGTTCGGAAAGAGCGTACGTGTCCGTCCACTGTACTAGCTACACGAGAGCGAAACTAATATATGACTGGTACAGATCGATGCTCTGCACGACTAACATTGGTGCCCGTATATGTGTGTCCCTGTTAGACGGTATGGTCAAGTTGTATGATGCAGAAGATAGTCATGGGACCAACGCGTTTGATGTTGGGTGTGTCAACCTACCTTGACGCCATAACATTATGAATTGTTGAAATTTCATGCACAGGTACAGTATATTTACTTGCCTTGTCGAGGAAGGACTCATACCGGATCTCTATGTTAAGCTATCAGTGTAAGCTCTCTCTATTGTTAACAGACCATGTCCTCTCCCATTTATCCATTCACCGTCTACTATAGCCCAGACGAACCAATAGCCCCACACCAGACTACCCTCCTCAAACTCCTAGATTCTTACCTGCAGTCAGCACGCATGTCCAATCCTGACTTGTCGTCCCTCACATCACCTGCTCTCAATCCTGAGTCTCTAATTGAAACGCCGACATCGGCCGCTGAGTCGACTCAGGAGACGGCGCTGATGGAGATCTACACGCCGCTAGCCCCAATGTTGTATGTTTTGTTTCTAGGGCTGGCGAAATATGCGAAACAGGCCGTTGAAAGGGCTCTGGGGCGTGAGGAAGACAAGGGTACAGGATCTTTGGAGACAACGAATGCAGGATCGAAAGGTGCGCATATGAAACGTACGAGCACAAAAGATGTTGAGGCAAAACATATGACTAGGCAAAACCTCTGGAGGCGATGATCGCGCCAGCGCGTGGTTCGAAGAAACCGATAGTTCGTCGGGAACAGACGAATTCGTGGAGTCGAAAGTCTTGAAATGTGATGACGCCTTCGATAAACCTCAGACACGGGAGAGTAACACTGGTCGGTCAGCTTTCGAGGAACGCAGGCCAGATGCGAATGTCGATGAGACGACCCCTCGGCCGAGTGTCGAATATACCACACCTAGAGCAAGTGAAGACATCACAAATCGTTCCGGTGTCCGTGAAGACCCAACAAACGTAAACCAGCCCCCTCCAGCAGAACTAGATGTTCTTCTGCCAAAAGTATGTGAAGCCCTGGTGCTCGTTACGCAGTGTATCGTCACCGTTAGCTTGGAGGCGGAGGATCACTCGGTCGTATCTGAGGGCGAGAATCTCAAGGATGTGTTTAATGACAATCGGGATGGAGATGGACAGGGAATTGTCGAGTGTCTTATCGGTGAGTCCTCCTATCGTGCAGGCTGAGTATCTGTGTCCTGAACAACGTAATCAATGTAGAACTCCTCCGGCTACTCGACGATTTCCTTCCCCGGATAAACTTTGGAAAACCTGTTGAGTCACCTGCTTCGGCATCTCTTCCTGTCGCACAGCAGCTCGCGGCGACAGGCTTTTCATATCTCAAACGTGATCTTGTGCGTCTACTGGGTATATTGTGTCACGAGCGCAATGCTGTGCAAGACAGGGTGAGGACGTGTGGTGGCTTGGAAATTGTCATGAACCTGTGCGTTGTTGATGAGAGGAACCCATGTGAGTGCTTCTGTCTGCACTCGCGGGCAAGTAGTGACTGTTACTGTATTGCGACCCATAGATATACGGGAACATGCAATTTTCACGCTGCACAATTTGTTAGCTGCTAATCCAGAAAATCAGGCAGTGGTGGACGCCATTCAGCCGACACGGGAGTGGGACGAGGAGGGTGTGCTTCAGTGAAGGCAACATCTGGGCTGTGGAAGATGATACAAAAAGGACTGTGGCTTGTACATAAGAAAAGGATGTAATTCGATCTGTCACTCGTCTTCACCATCGTCAAAATCGATGGCCCTTTTTTTGCGCACACCGGTGCCTCCTGCCGGGCCTGCCTGGCGTATCTTGAACTCCTCTTCCTCTTCCTCCTCACTCTCCACATCCATTTCTTCTTCTTCATTCTCTTTCCCTTCTTCGGCATCAGCTTCAATACCGTCATCTCTAGGTCCTTTTGCGCCTGACTGCCGCTGTCTACGCTTCTGTTCATCCTCTTGTTTTCTAATTTTGGCATCGAGTTTATCCAGTGGATCCTCTTCCATAACATCATCATGGAGTTTTCTCTTCTTATTTCCACCCCCATCAGAACCAGGATCCTCGTCCGAGGAATCAGCCACCACAAAGTCGTCCTCCTGGTATTCCCCAGCGCCCTTCTTCTCATCGTCCACAGCCGCCTTTCTCTTCTCTTTTCGCGGTGACCCTCTGCCTAAACCAATCCCCTCCTCATCCCCCTCCTCTTCGGATGCAGCAAACTCATGTCCCTCATGTCCATCATCCTCACTCCAAACATCATGCCCAGCCCTCTTCCTCGAATATGTCCGTCTTCGTCTTCCCCCGCCTAACCCATCGTCCACATCTGCCTTCTTCTTTGATTTTTTCGCGCTCTGTTTCATCAGTTCCAACTTCTCCCTCTCCGGATCCTTATCTGGGTCCGGTGCCATACGCAATCGTGCGACCTTATTGTGCTTTTGGCCGACCGCGCGCACTAACATACGATGCGTCTCGGATTGCATGCCTGTAGGGCGTAGGGTCATGTACCCGGTGACAAGCGCCTCCGACTGGAGGACCTGCGCCCGTTTGTGCTGCGCGACGAGGTATGTTAAACCTTGGGATTTTGTGCCCGTTTGAGATTGAGATTGGGGGATGTCACTGGTCTGTGTTTGCGACTGGGACAGCGATTGAGATGCATTGGGGACGACAGATTGTCTTGGCACGCCGCCAGATGTATCAATACTTTGATTGATGTCAAAGAGCTCTTTGCCCAATCGCAGACTCAAGGAACCGTCTGACCAGCGGATTACGCGGCTATTTGATTGTCTGCACTAAAACGCGAATGGGGTGAACGATTGAACAAGGAAAGTCCACGAAGTGAGGCGTACGTCTTGTCCAAATCCATCTTCGATCCATCTCCAGCGGACGGTATTTTCGACCTTGAGCTTGATGGTCATACTCTTTTCACGGAGTGTCTCTGCCTGTTGTAATTCGTCCTCTTCATGTTCCGGTCCCATGTAAGTGTCGGGGTGATATGGCTTTGAGTCCACCTTGACAAAGTTGGGCATTCGTATGACCCAGTTCTAGAATACAGAACAAGGTAAATGTGGGAGAAAAAGGTAAACGCGCCATTGGCTCACATCTCCGTCTGAGCTCTTGGGAACAGGGATGTTCGGAAAGGGCACAATCGCTTCCTTGACCTCTTGAACAACGCCCCCTGGTTCATCATCCTCTTCGTATTCCAAAGCCTTCCTATGTTCTCTTTCTGGTGATGGCAGCCGATCTGACCCTTCTCCTGAAGGTTCGGGAGACCCGGCGCTTCGGATGGAAAAAAATTAATCAATGAGCACATTTTGCGTGAACTCAGATAACTTACCCCAATGGCTTTGCTCTCTCTACATCCTCGTCGTTGCCGAACAAATCGTCTATTTCTTCAATCTGCTCTTCGAGGGCATCTTCATCTCTGAGCCCGAGTTCCTGTTCTGGTGCCTGCATTTCAACATCGCTTGATACGAAACTTGCAACTGGAACCTCGACGGGGAGAGGGGCATGAGGACCTGCATTTCCAGGGGGTATCAAAGCCCCAGCCAAAGAAGACATTACAACTTTTTGAAGCTTGAAATTTCCACCTACTATAACTGGATTCGAGCGATTCACGTGGTGTGGCAACTTTTGAACCGTACAGTATACCAGTTACAGCCAGGCTGTACCAGTCACAGTCAGTACACAGGTCTGTGAATACAGCCATCTTCGTCTGATATAATCCATTAATGTGACAGAAGTACCCTTATGGGTTTGACTGGAGGTCAGGCAACGCTCCAGTCATTTGTGTCTGATATGACGGGCAAATTTTCGAATGCTGTGTGTCCCCGGATGAGGGTTTAGGTAGCGTGCAAATTTCCTTCTTGAGTTTTATCGTCGCTAACCGAGTCATGTCATGCGCAGCCTTTGACAGCTTCGAGTCTGTGCTGGAATTCTCTGCAGAATGATAACTCGTGTACTAGGTTGTCACAATTCCCCCAACAAAGAAAGCCATCCTTGTGCTGTGGCTTCCCCGTGCTGCGTATGTCGTATTTTCTTATATTGCTATGTATTGTGTTGAAGAATATGGAATTTAGGTCCTTCCGTATCGGAAGTTTCCTCTGGCAGTACCAAAATAACACTATGCGACAATTCCTACCTATCATACCAGCGAACGTTATGGTTTATTTGCGTTAATGGGGGGCTTCACAGCTTCGCCCTTGTAGGTCGGAGGCAGCGGCGCGGAACACACGGTTCCGAGGTCGGCCAGTGCATTATAAGAACCACGGGTCTGCGCGCTTCGAGTCATCTGCTCCACATGCCTTCCTCTCATGAGTGAGTGATTCGTCTAGTACTTTGGTACTGAGCATATTAACGGCTGCTTACAGTTTACATCGTGAGCTCCCTCCGGCGTCATCGCACATGCAGCCTACGGACAGTGGTGACGGAGGGAGCACCTGGCAAACCGACACCCACTTTGATCCTCTCAAATTCCAGTATGCTGCCTCTCAGTCTGTTGTAATTGTTCCATCACCTTGTGATAGCTTTGATGTTTAATGAAGGACAAAATATAGCCACAAGGATCCCCACCCAACAACAACGCGTTGGATATATATCTCTCTTCGCCCATTCAGACGAATAGCGCAAGTCGCTCTTCAGAACACGATTTGGATTTCTCTACCACCCAATTTGGATCTTTCCCCTTTGATTCCCTCGGTTACAATTCTTCGCCATCGCGCCAGTGGCCGTCAGATATCCATATTGATACCGCCGCAACCCAACATACCTCGTCGCAGTTTCCGATGTGGCTAGGCTATTCCCCAGGAATGCCACCTTCTCCATCTTTTGTCAATCCGCCGGTCTCAGGCCAGTGCCGCCCTGACCCCAATCTTCACCAACATTCTCCATCACATTTGTCCCCGGCTTCTGCCTCCCCTTCCTGTGAGGGAATATTCTCCCCGAGTTATCCAACCTCTCCCTCGAATTCACTACATCTATCACCGGAACTGCAACCCATGACTCCGCCTTTGTCACCTGAGTGCCAGAGTTACCCGCAGGTCAGCCCTTCCCCGGGAGAAAGTGGGGGATCTCCCTTCTCTAACGAATCTGTTGACTTACCTCAGGTCAGACTTTCAACTTACATGGCCACCCGTGATTATCCTAACTTTCTTACTTGTGTATCCAGGTCTCTGGCCCTCTCGAGAATAAAGCTAAACAGTTGTACACCCATTATGATCAAGTTCAATTTTTTAAACA
>QLPF01004994.1:490-12150 GCA_003314045.1 Hygrophorus pudorinus | reverse complement strand
CTGCTGTCGTGGGTATGGGTTTTAGTGGGTACAGGTATGGGTATGTCAAAAATACCTGTGGTAGACCCATGTCCATCACTAAATGCAAGGTATGTGGGTGGTGTTGGTGGTGTTGGCGGTCCTTGGATGCTGTGTGACCCGGCCATCTCATGTCGGGTGCGAGACGGCAGGTGGTGGTGGTGATGTGGTCTGTTCAACCCCCGATTATAATGAACATAAATAAATTTTAGTGTATGATTACATGGTGACAAGTTTAGTACTCACCTTGTTGACCCTGCGGTTACTGCTTTCTCAAGCAGGTGACGGTTGGGTGTAAGTCGACAGCAGCTGAGTTTGAAACTTGAAGATACTGTACAAAGATTATTTCTGTTTAATTCCTGTAAGTAAATTGACAGAAAATTAAGACAAAAACCTGTTAACTACCTGTGATACTGCAGGTGCAGGTCGCGGTATAGCATGGTATGGTGATATCCCACACTGCACCTGTACCTATGACACCCATCACACTATTACCACGGGGTGACCTGTGACCTGTGACTAACACTACTGGTGGCACAACACAATAATGGGGCTACTGAAGCCCTGTATGAAAAACAATGCACCTATTAGCACAAACAACTTCACCAAGCTATTTGGGACCAGGGTTACAATTGTGGCTGCGGAGACACACACAAAGACAACACACAGTTGCGTAACCAAGTCAATGACATGTACAACGAGGAGCAAAGGCTCCAAGGCAAGATAGCCAGTTTGGACAAACAGCTATTGGCCAAAGCCAACACTGTGCCCTCATAGGCTCAGAGCAAAACACGGCTCTCACTGCAAGCTCACATCGAGGTCCAACCTCCTACCCCGACCAAGGGTAAATTAAGGGACTACACCCAGTCCAATATCCCCACTCCGTTAGTGACTTATCCTTGCATTGACAATGAACCCTATGAAGCCCATCACACCCTTCATTTAGGGCTCTTGCTGAAGAGGCATACAAAATTCTGTTTGATCAATGGTCTCTCACTCAAAGAGTGCTAATAGTACTAGCATTACAAGCCAAAGTATTACCACCCATGGGCCAACAAGCCCAATACCCAGTAGACAAGCTGGTCATCAATTGCAACAATGTGCCTAAAGCTATTTGTTGCGATGACAAGAACCGATATTGATTGGATGACCTAGTAGTATGGCAGTTCCTTCGGGATGGCGCACCTACTGGCTCTGCTCGCAGGGCATTCAAGCTTAAAGCTCTCGAAATACTTGGCAACGGCCAATACCTGGGCTTGGTAGCCTCTAATACCATTCCCAAGTTCTGGGAAGCTCATCACTTCCCTGAGGACAAGCCCTTTGACAAAGCTGTCATTGCCACCCACTACTACCGGTGTGGGCTAGACTCCACAGTCTATGAGACCATGTTCTGTGGTTACATAGAACATGCCATCCTTGTGTGTGCCAATGTTGGCCAACCCCCCTCACCAGTGGATCACACCACTGTTAACCCTGCTTCCATGGTATCACTGGCCTCTATGTTGGCACCTCCTCCAGCTTGCGTTGAGAAACAGTGTGCTGAGCCTATCAAAAAATTTGGCAAACAGCCTAAACACGGCATCAAGCTTATGATGGCAAAATACATATGTGCCGCCACATCAGCTGAAGAGCTGAATGCACACTCTGCCTTCCAAGGCAATAAACCCATCAATGAAATACTCGACACCGTATATGTGATATATGCCGAAGAAGGTGATCAAGACTTGGCCAATGAGAACCTGCCAGAGCCTCGTGCTAGGTGTGTTGAGCTTATATCTGAACCTCTGGAACATGTCGTCAATCCTGACACCCTCATGAGCCCATACTAATTTAGCATCAATACTTTTTCTTAAAGGGGGGAAGAGTGTAAGGAATCGAAGATTCCTTGTTTCACTTTCTTTTATTTCAATTTATCTTTATTATCTTTATTTGCTGCAGACACATGCCACAATGTACACACATACAAACAAACCATATTATGCTGTCTGCATTGCACATTCCTTATCTACTTAACTACAACAAACTCATAAACAGCATATACATTCATTACTCCAATATATACAATTTGGACCTGTGAATAGTGCACAGTGAGCATTAAGTTTTTATCTAAATCATTCCCACTTGTTATAGGGCCTTGAGAAGCCCTATACAAGTTTATAACCACAGCATGAGATTACTGGAGAAAACAATGAAGTCTTGCCCACCATCCATTCCTCCAACTGGCTCTGCAGGTGTCCAAAAAAAGGTGGGGAGGATTGTTTGGTCACCAAGATGCACCCCACAACAAGCTCTTAGGAAGCCCATGAAGCCGGCTATCTGACAGAATTTGTTGCAATCAGGTGATTGTAAAAATTCTGCCACATCTTTCTGCTCAATACCCCTTTTCTCATATAGTGATGCTGAAGTTCAGTTCAGGCTAGAGGCCGAACCTGGACTGAACCGCTTCTGAACCATTTGGAATGGTTCGGGGTTCAAACCGGGTTCAGCCCTGAACCTGTACTATTTTGTCAGTTTGTTGTCACAACAAGTTCTAACCACCACCAGCTAGTTGGGGGGGCTACTTACCTTATCCTCAAAACTGAACTTCTTGATTACACTCACAAGCCCCTGTCATATTGCCAGTGTGACAACCACAGGTATGATCAAAGGCAAGGAGGTGACTCTTCAAAGACCAGAGATTGGGGTTATCCAGAGGGGAGCTGATATACTGAATGCTGACTGATGAATATTGGCAGCAGTGTTTCATTGACCATCCATCCCAGATTACAGAGACATGTGAAGGAATACTCTATACTGCATTCAATATATTATACATTTGATAACGTAGACACATACCAGAAGAAGACTCTTGTCAATCTCATCTAGCCTTTGCACCTTTGTCATAATTGCATCTTCCATGCATGACTTCTTTGGAATATCAGTGTTGGCAAGCTTTGGAAAAAGGTATTGGAAGGTGCAGCGGACAGAGTGACGCTCCACAAAGCGAAAGGACTATGAAATAAGCATAGAATGGACCAACTTGAAGATTGAAAACTACTCACTAAATCTGCATCGACAATTATTTCAAGAAGGAATTCCTTCAGACTGACCTTCATTACAGGTGTTGGCTTGATGACTTTGATGGCAAAGGCTTTGATATCCTTCTAGGACCTAACAAATATAAGCAAAGAAGTGAGCAACAATATTGGGAGTATGTTTGGAGTATGTATTTGTCATCTGCTTTCCAACTCTTTGGAGGCGCTGCTTTGGGCAGAACATTTTTCTCTGTACAGATTGCAATATACTTGTCATAGTGACACCTAGAAAGAAAATATCATGGAAAGAAATGTGTCCAGGTGGAGATGGAATATCTTGAGACATGAGTGCATCTAGCAGAAACATTGCCTGTGAAAAAGGCCTTGGACTTCAGGACCTTATTGGCTCTGTCACAGGTAAGATTGTACACAGCATAGAATTAAAACTTGGTCACTTACAGGCAAAAGTGTCATGATGTGACTTCTACCCTTATCTAGTTTCCTTTTTCAAACATTCTTTCGTCCTATTTCGGACATTTACACAACCTTTAAACAATTGCAACATGGACATTCCCACCAATTCTTTTATTATATCTTCTTTGATCACAAGGCACAACAACTGCATTCTGCTCTGGACTCGGCCTGCCACATGGGAACTCCACCAATCTATTTCCATCCGCAACTGATCAGGTTTTGTTCTAATCCCCATTTGGACTAATGATGACAAGGCACACCATTCCCAACTCGCTTCCAGATTCTGGCCCTTCATTATCCTTGCTTTCATAAATTTCAGCTTGGTTTTCACCAGTTGCTTGTGCCCCTTTTTGCTCATCATCGGAAGCGCCCGAATCACACTCATTTCCAGAATCACAAATTGCAGCAGACAAATGCTGTGTACAATATTAATGGGTGAACTCAAGTTTTTGAGTTTCTGTATCTATTCACTCACTCGTTGCCTTTTAGATCTGTTGTGTGCAACATCACTCTCATCTTTCTCATCGTTATGTGCTTGCTTGTGTGCAGCAGTAGTTTCAGTTGGTGAGTCTGGCCACTCTATTTCTGACACATCTTTTAATCTTCCATCTTCATTACAAGCATCGCCATCTGGCTTGCTCGAATCCTTCAAACTTTAAGTGGCGATGTTCAAGCCCAGGCCTTCTGTTTATTCATCAAAGGTAAGCCTGAGCTTATATTCATATCTTGACTTACCATTTCTGCTCTTTGAAGATTTTTCCTTTGTTCGAGAATGATTTTGATTGGGTATGGACTCTGGATTCCCATTATCTACACGAGCACAGCAGCATCATGATTAGACTCAGGTACATAACATTCTGACATAGAACATATAATGTTAGGCTAACCTTTTCCACCATCATTTTTAGGACCCTTTTTTCACCGGCAGCAAGACTGACAGCTTGTGGGTACTCCAGGCCCTGTACATGTTTGGAAGGGAGTGATTTTTGGCTGGTTTAGAAAATTAACGAGGTGTCAATCTTGTTGCACTCACCATGAGCCATGGTTTTTTCCCTTGTATATAGAGCTTATTTGGTGCTGATGCAGCCTACCTGTGGTTCAACATTTATTTGGTGTAAACAACACATAACTATAGATGAGCAATTAATCTCAAAATACTCAACAGTGCACCCAGTGCACCACAGGTCTGCACTGGGGTTCGGAGTGCAACCTCAGCATAAACCTGCACCCTGTCTTGGGTGCAGGTTCAAACCTCAGGTTCGGTGCAGGTGCAAACTGGGTTTGCAAGGTTCATGCACTGAACCACAGACAGTCTACCCCAGAGTAATTATATTATTGGGCTATTGCATTCCTTGGTGTATTATACTGGTTGGTTCATAATGCATTTTCACCTGTTCCACAACCATACTCTGCACAATAAAATGTTATAACAGCGCTTCATGAGCCCATGAGTTAGCGCTCCATTCAGAATGTTCCCTCAAGCAGACTTGAAGCCCTGTGATGTCAGGGTGACACCAAATATAATAAAGTACTGGTTATCCTGTAAAGATACAAGACCAGAGGATGAAGTGAAAGGTTAGAGGAGGAGGATAAGAGGGAAGAGAGAGGAGAGAGGTCACCAGAAAGCCATCTTAGAAGGAAGCCCCATAGATATAGTGGTAATCCTGAGATAACAGACTAGAGAGTCTGTTACTCGTTTATTGCAATATATACACTAAATATTACAGTGGCTGTGTACTACTACATTAGGATGTGAATCGGACACGCTGTGCTTTCAGGCAATGGTCAGATGATAATGTGCACAGCACAAGAAAGAAAGGATATGTGAAGAAAGAGATATACTATAAAAGGGTGATCATCGGGCATGAGGTTGGCACATGTTTATGAACCAAGATAGCAGGATAGCCTTATGATCAAAAGGCTATGGGAAAGGCTATGGGCAAGGCTATGGACTAAAACAATGATTGGTGGCTGTTGAGTTTATCTGGTAATCAATCGATGGAAGTCTGATCGATTATTTGTGGGTCCAGAATCCAGAAGTGTGTTTAGAAATGGTGTGCCTTGTGCTCATTAATCCAAATAGAGATTAGGACAAAATCCGATCAGTGGTGGATGGAAATAGATTGGTGGAGCAACCATGTGGCAGGCCAAGTCTGGAGCAGAACACTGTTGTTGTGCCTTGTGATCAAAGAAGATATAATTAAAGAATGTCCATGTGGCAATTGTTTATAGGCTGTGTGAATGTCCGAAATAGGATGAAAGAATGTTCGAAAAAGGAAACTATATAGGGGTAAAAGTCACGTCATGACATGTGACAACATTGGGCAGTGGCTATAGCAGCACTCTAAGACAGCCTTCAGCCAACATTTCCCAGCCAACATTGACAGAGTGTCTGAGTAACATTGCCTTGGCCATGGCTCAGGGTTGAGTCAGCTAAGTGAACATATGGTCTCACAATAAAATATATTACTGTCTCAGCATTAAACATAAAGGGTTGATATAATGTTGGTCTAAAAACATTAAAACAGTGCTGTGCTCATACCATGAGAACCTGTGACCACTGGACCCACCCAGAACATTCAGTTATAACTGGGGGTATAGCTCAAGTAAAATGGTTTGCTACATGTAATATTTGCAATTACATTTATCTCTCAAGACCATGATATATTTTATCAGCATTTAAATGTGAATCCAAATTTTAAATAGTTCAATTCCATGTAGAAATAACTTTAATTCCAGACTAAATCTTGACACAGCCGGTGTGTGAAGAAGGCTGTGGGTGAGGCAGTGTGAGAGTATGTTGTTGTAGAGTACAATGGTGAACCCAAAAGCAAATTGCCATTGTTCACATATAATAATGAGTGGAATGTGCCAATCAGCACGCGAGATTCACTTGCATGGATGAGCTCTTTGGGGCTTGCAGTGGTGCGCTTGTTGTGCATGTTGGTGTTGAACACCTTGATTCCACTGCAGTCTACCAGCTCTGGAAGTCAGCTAGTGAATGAGTGTGAATATTAAAAACATTATATCAGTAAGACTACATGTTCTTTTTTGACATCTTGAACAACTTGTTCTTTTCAAAAACCTTTTCAACCTTTTTTTCACTTTTTTTTCAACTTTTTTTTTATCTTAAACAACTTGTTCTTTGCGAAAGCCTCTTGACCTTTTTTTCACCTTTTTTTTCCACTTTTTTTTCATCTTGAATTCTTGTCAGACAGTTCTCGACCTTTTGTTCAACTTTTATTTGATCTTTTTGTACAACTTGTGGCCGCTGGTTTGAATTAATTTTTTAATTTTTCACTAAGCCAAAATGATTATAAAATAAAGGTTCACAGCAGTTAAAAGTGTACAACTGCAGGATTTGAACTCAGGACCAAATCACAAGACTAAATTATTGCATGCTTGTCCACTACACCAGAGAGTCATATAGTAATGTAGCTAACTAAGGATATTTATGTAGGCTTTTTTTTGACTTGGAGCTTTCGACTTGTACAATTTTTTCTGACCATAACCAAACAACACTACACAGTGCCAGGTCATCCATGATGACAACAACAACAACAACTAACAGGTAAGTAAGTAAAGTTATAATTACTATGCTTACCAGTGTAAATATTAATAGGGCTTGAATGCAGCTGCGCCCATTTCATCCAAAAGTGCATGGCTGTGTCATTGCCACTGCACAACATCTTCACTCAAGATTGTCGTTCAACCCACCCACGTCCACATCCACCTGCAGCTGTTCCCCAAATGAATGCATGCCCATATCTGTAAGCAACAATTCATAGGAATAGGTCATAGATAACAAAAAAAAAGTAAGTCTGACCGTTTTTTTCACAAAGAAAAACTCTGGATAAAACGGCAATGCTGTTCACCCCAGGACACACCCAGCTGTGCCTGTTCAGACCCACACATGCCCCACACATGCCTTGTCTATCCCTCCTGCTCCTCAAACGAGTGCGGACAGCTCTTCTTTGACCATGTGCCCCATCCATGTCAACTACCACCCCAAAATGGAACCAGTGCAACCCACACACTCAGCTGACACCATATGCAGAGTTGGAGGGCTGGGAACGGGTGGGGCAGCAATGAGGAGAGCTCATAGATGACGAAACAAGTGAGTCTAAACATCATACTCTCAATGAAACAGCAACACTGTTCACCCCAGCACACACCCTGCCGTGGCTGTTCAGACCCACACATGCCCCATCTACCCCTCCTGCACTCCAAACAAGTGCAGACGGCCAAAAATGTATGTTTTTCCTTTGTTTTTTTACTACTTTATCTACTTATGGGACCCCACTCACAACACCAACTAGTGATGCACAGGTCCGGTTCGGTCCAGTTCTTGCAAATATTCTCTGAACCTTGAACTGGACCACAGGTTCAGGTTCAAGGATGTTCGGTCCAGGTTCACAAAAGTTTGAACCAAGAACCGAACCACAGATTATATATAAAAAGCAGAAATAAACATGTTTTGAAGCTGTTTACCAAAAACAGAGAGCAAGAGGTGATGCAGGCACACACAGAACGAACACCAGCGGCTAGGGGTGGTGCATTCACCCCCAGTTGTAACAGTATGTTTTTTTATCATGTATTGATATTCTATGCACAATGCATATAGATGTTTCGTCAACCATAGTTTAATTGTTGTTGCAGACACTTTAGCACTGTGATCTGCACAATAAAGGAATAAACAGTAGTTTAAAGTCATTTCAGACATTTGGTGGATTGATGTCGTTTGTCAGGGCGACACCAAATACAATTAAGTACTGGCCTTCCTATGAAGATACAAGACTAGAGAGTGATGCGAAATGGTTAAAGGTGAAGAGGGAGAGAGGGGAGGTCACCAGAATGCTATGACTAAGTTGCCACGAAGATTATTGGTGGTAATCCTGAGATAACAGACTGGAGAGTCTGTTACTCATTTATTGCAATATATACACTAAATATTACAGTGGCTGTGTACTACTATATTTGGACGTGAATCGGATGCGCTGTGCTTGCAGGCAATGGTCAGGTGATAATGTGCACAGCACGAGAAAGAAAGGATATGTGAAGAAAGAGATATACTATAAAAGGATGATCATCAGGCATGGGTCGGCGCATGTTTATGAACCAAGATAGTGGGATAGCCTTATGATCAAAAGGCTATGGGCAAGGCTATGGGCAAGGCTATGGATCAAAATAATGATTGGTGGCTGTTGAGTTTATCTGGTGATCCATCAATAGAAGTGTGATCGATCATTTGTGGGTCCAGAATCTGGAAGCGAGTTGGGAATGGTGTGCCTTGTCATCATTAGTCCAAATGGGGATTAGAACAAAACCAGATCAGTTGCAGATGGAAATAGATTGGTGGAGTTCCCATGTGGCAGGCCGAGTCCTGGAGCGGAATGCAGTTGTTGTGCCTTGTGATCAAAGAAGATATAATAAAAGAATTGGTGGGAATGTCCATGTTGCAATTGTTTAAAGGTTGTGTAAATGTCCGAAATAGGACGAAAGAATGTTCGGAAAAGGAAACTAGATAGGGGTAAAAGTCACGTCATGACATCGTTTCGTGTACTGATGTGTCTGTGTTTGCGTTTGGGTTATGGCTTGGCTTACCATGCCTTCTCCCTATGCAGTTATGTCTGCACACTCCTTCACACTCCTTGTCTGTGTTGTGTGCGAGTCCATTGACTTGTGTCCACACTGACATGGTGGTGTTTTGGGTGTTGACAGTTTCAGGGTGTGGTGTACTTCACCCCCTCGGATCATTGGTGTGTGCTAGGCATGGACAACATGCTTTCCCGCAACACCAACGGTACTCGCCGTGCTGTTCTTTTCGTCAGTCATCCTCATCCATGTCGCGTGCTAGTCCATCAACTTGCATTCACATTGACAAGGTGTTTGTGTCGAGAGGCCTGGGGCAGGCGATTCCTCACCCCCTTGTTCTGGACATCAACAGTTGGGTGCCGGTCACAGTGATTTGTCTGCGCTGGTGTTTGCTGATGTGCGTGGGTGCTTGCTGTTGTTTGAACATGTGCGCTGGGGCCATCATGCCCTTGCACTGGTGTTTGAGTGGGGTAGCAGGTAATGTGTTTGCATACCTGCAGCATCAACTCCCATTCTCTCTTCACCTCTTCTTTTTGACCCTCCACCCATTTTCCATTGTCCCCAAGTCCCTCATTGGTGTCCATTGTTGGTCATTCAGCTATTTATGGCGGTGACATGGCACTGTGGGATAGGGATGTGGTGCTTGAGGTGTCATTCTGCCGGGCTTGCGCACACATTTGGTATCGTTCTGACAGGTGTACTGGACTTGCATACATCCCAGGGTGCTGTTCCATGCAGTGCTCCTCGGCACCTGTATATGGGTGTCACCTCACCCCCTTTTCCTTCACCATTTAGGTTGTTGTCCTTTACCTCACCCCCTCGACCTGGACATCAGTCTTGCAGCAGTTGGGTAATGAAATCACTGTCTTGCACTTGCAAGCGAGATGGCGGGAGGTTGGGCTAAGGTGGCAGGTGATGATGCTGCTATTGCATTCAAGGCAGGACAGCAGGAGGTGGTGGGGGCAAGATTGGCACTTGGCCTCATTGCTTGTGTTGACATTGGGCGGGGGGGGCATAAATTTTACATGAGATGTTTTTCAACAAATATAAAGAAAAGTTACTTACCTTGGTTTGTGTTTGGGGTGAGACTGTGACGGCGGGAGGTGGTTGGGTGATGACACAGCCAATGAGGAGGGATGATGGGTAGTGACGAGATTCAATCTCTGCATTCGGTTTGGTCCAAACCAGGTTTGTATGTGTTCAGCAAATTTTGCCTTTGGCAGAACTGAGAACTGGACCTTAGGTCCGGTTCTGACTAATGGCTGAACCTTGAACTGAACTCAGGTTCAGTTCTGTCAGGTTCGGGTTCGAACCTTGGTTCTGAACCAAACCTGTGCATCACTAACGCCAAGGCACCACCTCTGCATGACGACAACAACGCATCACCACCAACGCCAACACAGGGGGACGAGATGAGGTGACAAGGACTAGTGTTGCTGTGGCTCGGCTGGCCGCGAGCTGACTTTCAAAGCCGCGGCTTTCTCAATGGAGAACCAACTCTGTTAAAGCCAGTGCTTGGAAGCTGCGGCTCCAACTTAGGCAGGCACTATGGCCGGTTCTGGCCGTAAAAGGTATGATTTGACTTTGACCGGTTCCAGCTGGTTTAAGTTAAGTTGCAAGAGAGAGCTACAATAACAGTCGTACAACAACTAAAGAACAAACAGTCCAAACGAGCTTATGACATGGTATGGGAAGCAGGATTAGAGTCAGGTCAGTCTGAGAACGCAATCTGGAGACTAAGAGCCACAATAAGACTCGAAAACAACATATGTTGTTTGATACACACACCTCATACATTACAGGAAAGGCCTTCGCTGTCCATCAATTTGGCTGTTGATGATATCCCAATCAAACTGATCATTCTGGGAACTCTCCCGCCTCAACCGGTTGTCAAAGAGGTGGCGCAGGTAACCATAGTCTGGTTTATCATCGAAGGCAAGGGAACGGGAGTATTTGAGGAGTGTACAAATTTCAGCCGGAAGCCCGTAGCATAAGGAGATGTGTTGTTTGCTCTCGGTGACAAGGTCGTAACTCAGGCCCTGCCATGGCAATGAGCCGCGTAGGAAATAGATAAGGATGTAGGCAAGCGACTCCAGATCATCGCGCCTTCCTAGCTCCACACCTACGTGGCTATGAACAGACGCAAACATGGCCGTTCCAGTAAGGCCGATTTTCTCTTTGAATGGAATGTGCAGATATGTATCGGGGTCCCTGAACTCCTTCGATAGACCAAAATCGATGAGATAGACTATGTTGGCGCGCTTGCCGACCCCTATGACAAGATTGCTCGGTTTGAGATCCCGGTGAATGAAATTGCGAGAATGAATGTATTGCAAGCGATGACACTAGACATAGAAGACATTAGTCTGTTAGTTAGGTCAGACAGATAGATTTACCATCTGGGATGCGAGGAGTAGAACAGTTTTGACACTGAACTGTTGATGGCAACGAGTAAAGAGTTCCTCGAGCGACGGACCAAGAGACTCGATAGCCATGGCATTGAAACCGGCCTCGGTGCCAAACCAATGTACATGGGGTATGCCCGTTCCCTGGCCAAGC
>QLPF01004978.1:6630-17670 GCA_003314045.1 Hygrophorus pudorinus | reverse complement strand
GGGAGAGAGGGGAGAGGGGAGATCGTGGATGGCCGCGGGGGAGGGGAAGGGGAAGAGGAAGGGGGAGGGGGAGGGAGGACGAGGCGCCGAGGAAGGCGTTAGATTCGGGGTGGCCTAGGCGTCACCGTGAGGGCGGTGGCGGTGGCGGTGGCGGTGAGGGCACGTCGAGTCCGTCGCGGCGGTGGGGGGAATCGTACTGACAATAAATTTGTTTATTCTATTTTATTTTCTGATTTTCGCTTACTTTTTTCGTTTTATGTAGTACCTGCTCGTATGAGACAAAGTTTTTCGAATGACTTATGAAATGGAACTTGATCGGACAATCTGATTGTATGACAGCAAAAGTTCACCCGAGTAACTTGAAAAAAAAAAAGAGAGAAACCAAAAAGATAAGAAAAAGGGTACGCTGTAACGAATAAAATTTCGCTCCGGGTAGCCTGCATTATATATATCTACAACGGCGTTCGAAGGTCATCCGAATCTATCACACACCACTCAAATCTCCGCCGTCTTTTTTGCCGCAAAGTGCAGTGTCCACGATGCAAGCAATCTCTTGCTGTTCACGGCATTCCCGTCCAATCTGAGAAATACCTGAGATATGGCTAATCCTTGTATTCCAAAAAAACACTCACCCAGGTGTTCCGTACGTCAATGGAGCGATATACAGATACGCCGCAAACAGCATCACCATGAACACCGCCACGATGACAGCACCTTTCACGCCAAGATCAGCCTTTGTCGCAGGTCTGAGGCGTGTATTGAATCCTTTAATGGACAAAGGATAATTGATGGTGTCGGAGAGAACAAAGCTCAGCACTGCACCAGCAATGAGGGCTGACGCCAGATGGGACGGTAGGTAATGATGTATGAAGAGTTGTCGATTCATAAGGAAAAACGGAAAGTAATGGACTCCCCAGACGAGCAGGAAGAAACCGGCAGAGTTCCACAGACGATTGCGGACAGCTTCATCAATCAGCTTGGTTAGTCTTACATGCCGAAAATCAACTAAGCCACGCTCACCTTCTGCTATAGCCTCAGTATTCCTCCGTCTGGCCAAGATATCTGCGCCAATGATACCGACGTAGATAGACAACGTAACAGCACACGTCCACCATCCAAGAAGATTGCCAATCAGATAAATCTGCTTCTGCGAACTGTTCTCCGTCCAGAAGCTGATTCCACTCAAGAGGAATGGCCAGTTGATAGGACTGCTCGCATACGGGTGAGATGCAGTAAGTCCGGCATTGTGTTGCAGCATCAGTAGCTGCAATTCACCGAACTTCCTGAAAAAGTTCAAATATTTGGGCTCTTTCGTCTGCCCACCCGTGCGGTTTTTGAAATCCGTTCCGTCTGTAGTCAGTGTCAGTGCTGGAGTCTCATCTCGTCGTTGAAAAGGGTTCGACCCACTCTCATCAGCAATGATGTCATTGACATACCATGTCGCAGTCTTTTCGGCGGCGTTCTTGTTGCCGTTAATTTCCTGTTGCTTGAAAGCCCAATCCGGAAGCTGCTTGGAATGTGTCCACATTGCCACCTTCGTAGGGCCGTGAACGAGCCTGAAATGACCGGATTTACTCTTCCATGCCTCACCCTCACTCCCGTCAATGAGTTGCATGTGGAATAGTGTATCATTATGCCGGGTATGATCATCTTTGGGCCATGTGGTGAACTCCTGGTTAGTGGGCATGAGTGGACTGGCGACATCATGTGTAAGAAGACGTGTTTGTGTGTTCACGTGGAGAAGCTGGATGATATCCTCGTGACGGACGATTCGTCCGCGACCAGTTTCAGGGAGAGCTTTTGTGGGGATGATCTGCCAGTTGTTGTTCGTGTCGTTATGGCCGTAGCCCGTAACTTGCTGGCCTGTAAAATTGGCATTCAAGGATTGATCGGCGAATGCAAAGGAGGTACCCACCTTGGCTGCTGACGCGACCATCGTCGTATTTTAATGGATATCTTTCAATGTGGGAGTGCAAGAACACTTTGGTGTCCCTGTGTTTAATCGTGACCGTGTCAAAGTACCGAAGTTCTACAAAATGACAGACATTCAGACGGACAGGGACTAAACTATGGAAGATATTCACCTTGACTGTTCAAAAGCATTTCATTGCCAATTAATGTCTCCTGGAAAGCAGGGCTCATGAAAGAGTCGCCCCGACCAGAGTGGGTGAGAACGGCGAAGTGCACGTAGAAGAAGGACATGTAAATGATGAACGGCACAACAATCAGCCCAACAGCCCTAGCAGCAAAATGTTGACCAAAGTACTCCTAAATAGACTGCCGTCAGAGAAGCGACGGAATTGATAGGATAGGACTCACGAGAGTGTGACCCTTGCGAATGTCTAGAATGTCCCACAGATCGATCAAGACAGCGATACCAATCGTGATGACAGTGAGGATGCCGTTAACTTTGGAGCCCCAAGTACACGCCATGAAGGTTCCAGTCAGGAAAAGCCAAGTCCACCACTGGACGGAGAACTCCCTGTGGTACTATGAGTAAGAGTGGCAATGATGAAAATTTGGACATACAGATATCGCAGCTTACGGAACCTAATATACGCATATATTGTGAGAGACATGAAGAAAATCAGTGTGGCATCAAGGAGAATTAGACGTGATTGTGCAATGTGGGCGTTATCTGGAACACGAGTAAGATATTGAGTACGCATCGTAAGAGTAGCGCACGGCATACCAAAGAGTATTATAGAGGCAGAGAAAGCCGCGACGACGGTAGAATAGCCAGTTTCTTTCATAATGAAATAGACGACAGGTATGGTGAGACTGCCTAAGATGGCAGGAAGCGCCCTCATGCCTACATACGGGACATGGGCCTCGGTATAGCTGTCCCCAATGTTCTCGAATGTAAATCGGCCGTCAAAGCCTACAAACCAACCCGCGAGACCGAAAAGGAGTTTCGCAAATGGAGGGTGGACATCAAAGTAATATTCTCGCGAGATATAGAAGGAAGCGAATTTGCCAAAGTGGACTTCATCGAATCTGGGTGAGAGGATGTTGAAGTCGGTTTAAACAAGAAGTAAGACGACTCACACTACTTGTTCTGGATGGTTGATTTTGTAAAAGCGCAATGCAAAGGCGAAAGCAGTCAATACTGTGACTACAACAGCGCTCGTTCTTTCTGTATTGAAGAATTGCTCTACCGCACTATGGGGTTTCTGATGACAGCAGAGGTCAACAACGGCGAGACAAGGTCAAGTTGTACGCACATTGTACACTGCCGAAACGTGTTTATCTTCTGGGTCGATGCGATCAACACCGGTGGGACCAGCGGGAACGTTTCGCTGTCGCAAGCGACCGCCGGACATGGTTGAGAAGATTGAATATTGAGTTGCGGCAGCCGCCGAAAGCCATGTCCCGTGTTTACTTACGTGTGCAGCATGTGCTAATCCTCAAAAAGGTTCCATCTTGAAACTAGTCTACGTGATGGCCCTGGCACCAGCACAATATGCAATAGCAGCGGTGTAATAAATTAATGCGCCCTTCATCATCCAACCTGTCCGCCAGTAAATCGTTTGAACGTGAAACTATACACGACACGCACACGCCAATCAGCCCGATACTAACGAGTGAAAAAGTAGGTACTCACCCTAAGAACGCCAGATCTTTTTCTGCACCGATTTCTTCCACCTGCTCAAGCTGTTCGGGTAAATTTCCTAGGTCGTCGGTCGGGAAGTAAGACGTATCAGTCATGGACCGCAGATGGGGTACGAAGGGAGGTTCGATATGACGGAGCGAAGTCCAGTCAGCGCCATAAAAGAAAGGATGTGTCTTAATTTGATTTATAGTTATACGAGACTCGGCCCATGTCATCATGCTGAAGGTTCGTCAGTGCGTAATACTCTCAAGGCAGCACAACACACAACTTACGTGCGCAAAAGATCCTCACCCTCCCGACTGATATGCACTTCCTCTGGGAAAATCAGATAATTCGGCCATTCAATGATCTTCTTGTAGGTGTCGCCTGGATTTTCCGAGCAGAACGGTGCATAACCCACAAGACACTCAAACATGATTGCACCGAGTGACCACACATCACACTCATTCCCGTACCCCTTCATCATAAACACTTCCGGCGCAATGTAATCCGGAGTTCCAACAGTGGAGTATGCCTAAATGTCAGATATTGAATATCGATCCGTGCTCGAGAAGAAGCGCGTACGAGTTTCCGCCTATTAGCCTTCCATGTCGCAATCTGCGCCCGGCTCATAGTAAGGTTGATAGGATTGACTTGGACACTATTCCGTGCTGGATCTCTTCCTTTATCTTGTTCCAACAAGCGTTTGTAGAATTCACCATCAGTTGCTTTGTGTAGGCCTGTCGAGAGACCAAAGTCCGACAACTTCAAGTGCCCGTTCTTGTCGATCAGAACATTATCGGGTTTGATGTCTCTGCCCAACAGTAAATACGGGAACAGGACTCAAATTAAAGGTTTTTCCCACCGATGTATATACCCGAGATTATGGACGGCTTCGACGGCCAGCACCATTTCTGCCATATAGAATCGGGTTACATCTTCAGAAAATACGTCATACTGACGTGAATAAATCAGCATTAAATCCCCGGGGAAATTTTATACAATTACTTTCATCAACATCGTCATCAAATCGCCTCCTGGCAGAAACTCCATGACAAGGTAAAGGTACAACGGATCTTGGAAGGAGTAGAACAGTTGGACGACCCACGGAGACGTCGACTCAGCCAAAACATCTCGCTCGGCACGGACATGGGCAAGCTAAGAGGGCATGAAATCATTCCGAAGAGCCTTGGGGAACCTCATACCTGATCTCGTTTCAGCATTTCCCCCTTTTGCAAAGATTTCAAAGCATAGACTCTCCCAGTGTCCACTTTCTGCACCAGGCGTACCTGCGGGAAGCATGTTGAACAAGAATCGAAACACACAGAGGTCCAGAACTGTACTTCTCCGAATGCGCCCTTTCCAATTACTTTCACGGTTCTGAAGTCCGTCAATCTAATCTTTGTCCTCCGTAAACGCAAATGCTGTGATTCCAACTTGGTATATTTACGCAATTCGCGTTCCTGGGAATCGGGGGATACCGTTTGAGTGAGTTTCTGCTCGAGTTCAATACGTCTGTTCAGATGTAAATCACGGAATCGTCAATTGAAGATGAAGAGGTACACACCGGGCATTCCGTTCAATTGCAGCATCGACAGTGACTTTATAGTATGATTCCAATTTTAGCTTGGCCGCTGTCCAGCGAGCGACGGCATCTGACGAGAAGTCGGCAGTGGTGCGGTCGAAATAAACGTAGTCTTGGCCTCTGGACTTGCTGGAACTTCGTTGTGACATGTTGGCATTCTCCTGGTTGGATGATGTTGGCGATGATTCAGTCATGGTTGACATTGTAAACGGTGGCGAGCCGTTGGGAAGTCTGAAGTAGGGCACAGGAATCTGGCTACAACGTACTATTGAGAATTCAGGTGCATGGGCGTCTCTAGTAGTTGTATTACTCAAAATGGAGATATCGGGTCACGTGCAAGAAATTCTCATAACTAATCACGTAGTGGGGGCTCTGAGAGCGTTCGCGGAGAGAACGGAAAAGGTAGCCTTTAATCAGCAGCGCCACTCTGTCGGGACAGCAGTGGGCTCTATATTTTAATTCTGTTAAAGCGGGTGCGGAATACGTTAAAAAGTTATATAGAAAAGGAGAGGAGGTTTGAAAAGGGTTCCAGTTGGAGTGAGGGATCGATGGTTCCGCACCTGATGAGTTCACGGTGTGGCGGAGAAGAGTAGCGCTGTGAGCAGGCACGGATGCTTGCATATGTAGATCTCGAAAGTGTCTGAGGCCCACCGGCCCGTCGCTTTGATGAGGTGCGGTGGGATCCCGCGTGATGCGAGATCCGTGGCGCCGCCGCTACACATTGACTGCCTGGCAATGTAAGCAGGAAAGTAGGTGTTCAGTCTGTCCATGAACCAAGAGCGAGTGGGGATCTCTCCGTTCTCTCGTAGCCAGAGTTCAGGGCTATATGGGAACAGTTGGTCCCGCAGCGTGATGTACCTTGTGAAAAATTGGTGTGCGTCGTGCGGTTCAGTGGTTTGGACGACGAGGACTTCGTTTCCCTCGAAAGTTGCGTCGGCTTTGTGGGATGGCAGGAAGAATTTGAAAGTAGTCACGGTAATGTACACGGAGTGCCGTGGGGAGATTTTTCTGTAGTCACGCAGGTGGGTAGAGTCAGGCCAGCATAATTCCGAGAGGTGCATCAGGCCTTTGAAGCCGGTTGTGAGTTGTGCCAGAAAAAGTGTGTCGTTGTAAGAACGATGGATTTGAGTCACCGTGATCGCCAGCAGCAGGTGATCCATCGTCAATTCAGACTTTTGTTGGATCCCGACGCTCCGGAGGCGCTTACAGCCTCGGAGTGTCTTGGATACCAAAGGGTGACATCGTACACTGCGGACATCGGGGAAATGGGCTTCCAGTTCGCTACAGATACCAGACAGGTAGCTGTCAACAGAACGGGGTTCGATGAGAAAAGACATGTATATGACAAAGAAACTGAAAGTGTCCGGAGTAGGTACGATGGGCAGGGAATGGCTGTGGCAGAAATCCAGGTAAGAAGTGAGTGCAGATGAGTATGTGGCTGAAGTGCTGGGGGTCAGTGCATTACCGAGTGCGATTGCCCGCTCTCGAATGAGGCAGGCGAACAACCAGGTGGGACGAGGTCCACGCCTGGGCATTCGGGGGGTGTGAATTTATAAGAAGTCTGACCCCAGCAAGCTCTGTGGGGGAATCAAGGGGATAGCGGGCAGGATCAGGTTGCCAGGGTAGAAAGGTGCAATGTGCAGGCCCGGGGCGAGGGCACATGCTTCTGAGTTTTTGAAACAGGAGAGTGAGTCGGCGACAGCGTTGTCAACACTGGCGACATGTAACACACGGAGCTCGATCTCCAGATCCATCATCCAGTCCATGCACACCAAGAGGAGAGGGTTAAGATTGGGGCTCGCATGAAGTGTGTTGAACATATCTACTGTATTTTGATTGTCTGTGAAGATGACGACATGTTTGCGCCGTGGGTTTGGTTGCTGTGTGCACCAGCCCAGTGCACATGCCACTGTGAGTGCTTCATAGTAGAAAATTCCACAGTGTGACAAGATAGTTGGGCATTGGTAGCCGAGAAGGATATCTGGAATCCAGAAACTGACACCGCTGAGGTATGCATCGGTGTAGATTACAATATCTGCCTCTGGTGGGTTCCACTCAGACATGCACAGGAAGAAGATACCTTTAGAGACTTCCATGTGGTTAGTGAGCCAGGTGAGTTCATGACACAGGCTGACACTTATCCATATCAGTTGGTGTGTGTTCGCTTTTCCATGCATCTTCTCATACAGCCATGACAAGCCTGGGTGAAGCAATGGGAACACATTTAGTGACCAATTAATCCACCCTCCCAACTTTTGGAAGTCGTGAAGTGGTCAGCGTTGGCACAGCTGCACAAAGCTCCGGATTGCGTTCAACAGATCTGTCAATGATTCTGGTGGCATAGTGATAGACATGGCAGTGGTGTCGACTTGGAAACCAATGATGTGTAACGAGCTGCTGAAAAGTTGTTTTGACTGCTCGTGCGGGATGTTCAGTTTGTCCCATAGTTGGAGTAGTCTGACCTGTTTTTTGGGTAAGAAAGAGTTGTAGGGTTCATATAATTCCAGGTTTCCTGCAAAGTCCCATGAGAAGGCGTCATTGACGTAAGCAAACATATCTTTGATTCTCTTAACCTCTCGGGCATCGGGAGTTGTCAGTAGGCCTGTGAAACATCAGACTTGAACAGCGTGAGTGCCTCACCAGGGTACACAGAATGTGTGTGCCACAGTGCTAAACCGAGGTCGTGCATGTTGTCTAGCACAACCGACACTTTCTCGCATGGGATTGAGGAGTTAAGTGAGTGAGGTTCCGCGCTGTGGTCAAGCACAACGCGCCATTTGCTTGTGTGTGGCTTTGGGATCACGAAGAGAGGCATACTGAACACACCGGGTAAAAGGTCTGGGCCGAAATCTTCTGAATACCTGCATGCAGCGATTTCACCCTTGATGTTGTCAAGTACAGTCACAACATGCCAGTCTTCAATAGTGTAGTGGTCTGAGTTATCCCAAGTGAGTAGAAGGATGGGGTCGGAGGTGTCGGTGTGCGGCCAGAAACCCTCCTGAAGACCTTTGCAAACAGAGGTGATCAGCGGGCAGTTCGGATGGTCAGTGAGGTAGAACTCGAAAAGATCGACATTGATAGGGCAAACGATTTGAAACAGTTCCGGGTGTGTTCTAATAGTTTCCTGGGCGGTTTCTGTGTGAATGGCATAGATGGGTGGGTCAGGGAAAGGTGGTGTTGTGAGTGTTGCGTCCGCCGACAGGACCCAAGGCTGATCACTGTCTGCCCAAATGAGGTTTCGGGCATAGCGCGGTCGTGAAATCTATTTTTTGAACAACTCACTTTTTCGGCAGTCCAGCACAGGTTCCTTTTGTGTGGTCATTTGAGCGGCATTTGCTGCATGCATGGGTGTAGTTACAGGACATAGCAGAGTTGGGGCAGCAGCCTTCATTCCAATGACAACAGCTTTCCTGTTTCCATTGAGGCGAGTTTTGAGGCCAGGTTGACCCCGTGTTGGAAGGGGGTCCAGACAATTGTATCCAAAGGATGTACAGATCAGAGAAACTGTTGTGGTCTGAGAGCTCGAGGTCATGACACTGCCCAACTCACACGTGTACCGCCCTGTCAAATTGAATGACCCGGTTGTGGGCGTTGACTGGTAAGGTGGCGAAGATTCCAGTGATATACTCTCCATGGGCATGCAATTTGGATTCTCTGTGGGGAAAAATGAAGATGGTCGCTCGGATAGTCTTATCCCAAGCAATGACCCATTCACCATGTGTCTGGATTTGTCGTGCTGGAGCAGATGATCCAACTGAGATTTGAACTGATCCAACCTTCTCAGAGGTTCTGTCTTCGTGTATGACCAAAAAAAGGCCGGAGATGATGTGGTCGAGGTTGACCGATCTTCCTGCAAGGAGATTTGTCTATTCTGAGTTAGGGAATTGGGGACATGCAAAAGAATTGAGTAAGGAAGACTTAGCGGATTTGGGATCTTGTCCAATGTTTTTGAGTATAGATTTGGTTTTCCTAAGTTCATCGGATAGGACTTTGTTATACGAGTTTTCGTGGATTGTCCACGGTAATGCGGCCAGGTCAATCTTTTTGCTCGGGCGTTTGCTGTTGTTGTTGTTGTTGTTGTCACTCTCAGGTGTTTTTTCCTGTACTCTTTTTCTAACACTTCCCCTTCTCTCTTCTTGCTCTTCGTTGTTGGGGAGGACAATTGATGTATGAGGGAGATTTTCTTTGTTCTTATTTGGTCTATCAACACCATCTCCGGAGTTCCAGTTGCCTCGTTGTCCTTTCACTTCTTTTTCCAGTTGATTTCCTCCTTCGGGTCGCCTACCGGTAACGCTGATGAAATGTTTGTGCTGGTCAAGGATTGACATATAGGATTTAAAGGCTTGAAGGTATGGTCCCTTGTCCGCTCTGGGTAAGGTGTTTCTGAACTCGGCAATGGCAAGGTCTTTTGGGATGAGTCCATCTTTGAATTTTTTGATGATTTCTCTGCATTGTTTGTTAATATCCTCTCCTTGCACTTCTCCTTGGCTTCAGCTAGTAGTTCTAAATCCCTCCATGTCATTGGCTGATTGAGTTCTTGAAAGGTTTGTTTCATCTTGTCTGCTCATCAGTTTTGATTTGAAGGTACTGATGAAATATATGTAACCATGCAAAAAAACGAGAGGATGGCAAGGTGGAGAGATAATGACTGAGAAAAAAGAGACAAGAAGAAAAGAGAAAAGGTAATCTAACTTAAATATCTGTCCATAAAATAGGGGAAAGGGGGGATGAGACAGGGAGAAACAAGATAGTTGTTCAAGGGATAGCAAACGACCTGCAAAAGGATTTGATGATTAGACTTGTGTAAAATAATTTTTAAACTTGATTATTATATCAACTTAATTACTAGCTAAACTTTGGCCCTGTTCGGTAGGGATTATCCCCAGTGAAAATCCTGTGTTTTTAGAACAGATTAATTATGATTGTATAGTTACACCCAACACAACACGATCTTATACAAAAAATGACCCTATAGCACAGTGATGGACAGTCATGACCAGAAAAGGAAAGTCATGGTCAAATGACTGTGACTAGTCAATGACTGTTGTTAACCGTCAACACGTGATTGACCAGCCACAGTGGTCTCTTGTGCCAGAGGTCAGGTGTCTGGTGTTTGAGGTCCTCTTGCCTAATATAGCTATCTATCAATTGATTATTGCCCGGTGAAAAGCACACACTAATTGTAATCATCTTTGTATTTATTGCTCCATCACAAGTTTACTTTTTGCCTCAGCATCAGGAAAATCCAAAAGTGCTTAAATCTGGTTAGCCCAAGCACATGTGCTTGAATCTGCTTACCTCAAGCACATTTAAGCACATTTAAGCACATTTAAGCACATTTAAGCACATTCAAGCACATCCAAGGATGTCTGCTTACCAATCATTTTTCACAACAGTGGGTATTCAGGCACTTTCAAGTAACATAAGCAATAATTAAGCATCCTCAAGCTCTCATAAGTGGTATAAGACACAACTTGAATTCATTAAGCACTATCAAGCACTAATTAAGGAAAACTCAAGCACTCCTCAAGCACCTCCAAGCACATAAGTAAAAAATAATATATACATATACATATATACATTTAGTTTTACAGAAGGGCGGAGATGGAGGTGGTAGGTGAGGAGGGGGCGAGATGGCCCTGGTGGCTGCACAGCCCTCTTGTTTGGTTTTGAGAGGGCAGAGGTGGTGGTGGTGGGCCAGGGGGCGAGAGGTCGGAGGAGGTGGGGGTGGGGGTTGGCCGGTGACACGGCCCTCGTCGCCTACAATAGGGCGGAGGAGTGGGGGTTGGCCGGTGACACAGCCCTCTCATCATTTACAAGAGGGCAGAGGAAGGGGGTGGGGGATGGTTGCTGACCCACCCCT
>QLPF01004963.1:0-14262 GCA_003314045.1 Hygrophorus pudorinus | reverse complement strand
CCCATTTCGATATTCTTTTGTTGGCCTTGTGTTGCGCGTGGTGTTCCGTTCCACATTCGGGGGGGGCATCTTGTCATCGTCATTTTTCCTGTTCTCCAATCAATCTCCGGGTTAGGCTTCTTGAGCCATGAGTGTCCGAGGATCATTGGTACGGAAAGTTTCGTCACTGCAAAGGTTATTCGTTCTTTATGCCCTTGATAGGACATTACCAAGTCTATTTCTTCTCTGATCGATCCATTCATGTTCTCTGTTCCGTCGACATTGTAGACCGGGACGGCTTTCGCTAACCTTCTTGTCGAGAGTTGGAGCCTTCAGGCGAATCCTTCGTCGATGAACATTGACGTTGCTCCACAGTCGAGGAGTGCGTCCAGGTTGAAACGTTCTTGTCAGTCCAAGGTTTTTAGTCCGACATTGACTTTTGTCGCGGTCTTCGTGTCGATGTTCATGTTTCGAACATATTTCTTTTCTACAGATTTTGTCAGTGATTTCGCAATTGGTAAAAACGTATCTGCAGGTTTTTCTGGTTTGGGTGAGGGTTTCAGTTTGGGTGGTGGTGGCATTGGTTCCGATGGTGGTGCAATTGTTTTTGAAGGCGAGTTTTGCTTTGCGGGTCTATAAGGATAACATTTGATTAGTTTGCCTCCTTGTGACTTCCTTTTTGATCCTGCATCGCATGCGTCGCACACTTCGTACTCTATGGTGTCTTCTTTGTCATAGGCGTCGTCAAATAGTACTTCTTGTACCGTAGTCGCCTTTGGTTGTTTTCCTAGCGAAGATCCTGAGCAGGCTCGTGCTTGGCATTCTAGTTCGTCTTCTTCTTTCTCTTCTCGTTTTTCTTCTTTTCCTACTTCTTTCCTCGCTACATTCCCAGTTCTGTTTACGCATATCAATTGAGCAGATTCTGGTACATGAGAAGTCGATGAGCCTGTAGCTAAAACTATCGACTTATCTAAAAATCCGTGTTCTGGTCTTCGTTCTCGATGTCCCTGTTATCGTCATTGTCATCATTGTCCTTCCCGCTGCTGTCTCCTCCTTGAAAGTGTTTCTCGATGTCTTCGTACGACATAGTCCTGATGTCGATTTTGTTTTTGCAGTCTCGCGCGATGTGTCCTAGGCCTCCGCATCTATAGCAGCGTTGCGTCTGCTTCCATGCCTTGGTTTTGTCGATCTCCATCGCGTTGGGATCTACTGTTGGATATCTTGCGTTAGGCGCCCCTGCTGGTACCTCGACGCTGTTGTAGGCTTTTGTTGGATTTTTCCATTGACCCGTCTTTGGGTTGCATGTGTCTCTGTTCTTTTGTGCCCAAGGGTTTGTGTACCCCTGCCTCTGCGCTTGTGATTGTTGCGGGCGTCCCACGTGTGGTTTTCTCATTGTCGTACTATTCTGCTCGTAGACCCTCCATTGTCGGTCTAGTTTCATGGCCCATTTATACCAATCCGAGATATTTCTGGGGAGGGAGGAGAGGCTGTAGATCTTTCGTCTCAAGCCATCGTTCATGTTTTCCTCAAACTTCTCGACGAGGGCGGTGTTATTGTAGTCCGTCCTTTCGGCATGGACTCAGAACTCTAGGACGAACTTGTCAGCGGTCTTGTTACCCTGCTTTAGTTGTCTGAGTTTGTAGCGCGCCGTGCGCTCTGCGTCGGGATCCGCGAAGTTCTGTTTCAACTCGTGGATGAAGTTGTTGTAATCTGTATATGGGTATGGGTGAAGGGGATTGGTAGGGTTGGCAAGGTGTTGTTCGATCTTCTCGATCATGATGTTGGTGTAGGGCTGGGATTTGCCCGTCATATAGGAAAGTGCGAATATAATCTTCGCATTGTCGTCGGCAAACTCGGCTGGTTTAGCGGAAATGTATAGGGTGAGTTGCCATATGAAGGTCTCACAGTTGTCCATCTTCCCATCGAATAGGGTTGGTGGTTGCATCTTGGGCCCTTTCGGCATAGGTGCATGGGGTGCTGGTGCTGGTGCGGGTGTCGGTGTTGGTACCGTGACATTGATAATTGGTTGCACTTGTTGTGCTGCTTGTTGTGCCGCCTGCATGGTATTGAAGGCGGTAGTGAGTGTGGCGACATTCTGTGCCATGATGGTGAAAGTGTTCATGATTGCTTCTTGATCCATTGTTGTTGGATTTCTGTGATGGTGCTGTAAAAATTCCTTTGTTCTATCTAGAAGGAAACCCTATCTGGTTGGATACAGATCCCGGTATGCTTTATCCTTCTCTTCAAGTACTTCTATTACTTGGTGTGAAAATTCGTGTGCCTGTTCGTCGGCGATATAGTTGAAGATACTCCTGATCCTCAGAGCAGCGTGCTCTAGTTTATTTTCGTCGGTGTGGATGATTTTTCGGTAGGTGCGGATAATGATGTGTTTTCGGCGAGTATTTTGTTGGATCGTTTTGACTCTTCGATCTTCGAGGTAAAGGAAGTTTGAGCGTTTGTGGAATTTCGGGTCGAGGGTGTACATCCACTAGGGATTGGGGTAAAGGGGTCAGCTCAAATCTACTGTTAGGGCGACACTATAAGGTGTCCCTACAAATAGTAAGAGTAGTGAAGTTGTGTAAGAGTTGGTTCGTAAGAACCGAGGATGAGGTATAAGGTGAGAGGCGAGAGTGGTGGTGAGTTCTGAAGACTGAAGGGTATGCACTTTAGCGGTAATCCCAAGAGATTCGAGCTGGGGTTTCCAGTCGAACTCTGGTGCTTTTATAGATGTGTATGACTAATACAAAGAATGGTATGGAATGCTATGGAATAAGGATGCATAAGCCTTGGTCCGTGCATCCCGTTGGGATGATGTAACTATGTATGAGTAATCCGTCGGAACGATGAGTGAGCCGTCGGAATGACATATGAAACAATGAGTAAGCATCGGATAATAGTAAGCGTGTATGAGTAATCCGAATGCGTGTAATGAAGGAATATAGATGAAAGGTAAAGGAAAAGGTAGAGGAATTGACGTATCATGACACCATTACCTTCTTCTAATGTTTTATTGAGGTTCCGAAATCTTGGCCCAGTGGTTCTGAAGGTTTCTTCACTGCTATCTGGTCTTCACATATATCTTTGTACAGATCACTTGCAGGCCAAATGTGAATCTCACCTGCTGCTCCTTTCTGGCAATTCCAACTGGATGACACATTAGCAGACACTGCCAACCGCAATGCAACTTTCTCATCTCTGCTAACTGACTTCCTTCAGGGTTTAGGAATTCCCAGTCCCAAGCTCTTCTGAGATGCTGAGCAGCATTTCAACTTGATTCTTAATCTCGAAAATATCAACAATGAGGGGTTCCGGGCACAAATGTTCTGTTGGGCAACTACTGGCTCTCCTGAAATAGTGTTGGATGTGTCTCGCATTTCAGTTAGTGCGGTCTGTTTCAGTCTTGCATATCCAAAACTCATTTTCTATGCAGGTGTCCTTTGTAGCCGATGATGATACTCTTTATAGCAACCAGGAACTTTGTCCCATCATGATTGCGGAAGGCAAGATCAGCTTCAAGACATGCTTTTGTAAAGCACTTATTCCCGCAAGCTATATTGTTTGCCTGGCCTTGCGAACTAGGCCCGCAGATGGTTCTATCTTTCGCCAGGCAGTCAATCACTGCTTACTCTGCGAGGTGTTGAATGCCATTGGGAGCCATACCGTTGCTTAAATTGGTTTTGAGTTATACCCTTTACTTTATGTTGTCGTCTCCTTGCATTTGAATATACTATTTCGGTGTGTGCCTATATCTGTCTAAACACAGATTTGAAACATCAACAAAATTACAGATATACAGTTATTGTCAGGGCAACACCAAATACAATTAAGTACTGGCCTTCCTATAAAGATACAAGACTAGAGAGTGATGTGAAATGGTTAGAGGTGAAGAGGGAGAGAGGGGAGGTTGCCAGAATGCTATGACTTAGATGCCACAAAGATTATTGGTGGTAATCCTGAGATAACAGACTGGAAAGTCTGTTACTCGTTTATTTCAATATATATACTAAATGGTACAGGTGGCTGTGTATTACTACATTGGGACATAAATTGGATGCACTAGGCTTGCAGGCAATCATCAGGTGATAATGTGCATAGCACAAGAGAGAAAGGAAATGTGAAGAAAGGAATATACTAAATAAAGGTAATCATCGGGCATGAGGTCAGTGCATGTTTGTGGACCGGGATAGTGGGATAGCCTTGCGATTGAAAGGCTATGGGCAAGGCTATGGGCAAGGCTATGGGCAAGGCTATGGGCAAGGCTATGGGCAAGGCTATGGACCGAAATAATGATTGGCGGCTGTCAGGTTTATCTGGTGATCAATCGATAGAAGTGTGATCGATCATTTGTGGGTCCAGAATCTGGAAGCGAGTTGGGAATGGTGTGCCTTGTCATCATTAGTCCAAATGGGGATTATAAAAAAACCCGATCGGTTGCGGATGTAAATAGATTGGTGGAGTTCCCATGTGGCAGGCTGAGTCTGGAGCAGAATGCAGTTGTTGTGCCTTGTGATCAAAGAAGATATAATAAAAGAATTGGTGGGAATGTCCATGTGGCAATTGTTTAAAGGTTGTGTAAATGTCCGAAATAGGATGAAAGAATATTCGAAAAAGGAAACTAGATAGGGGTAAAAGTCACATCATGACAGTTATTGACATAGTCACTCCTTCTTCTGCAGTCGTTTGTGACCAGACCCAGCATTCACCCCATCCTTGCGTTTCCTGTTGTTGGAGCCCAAATATCTGAACTCAATGTCTGGGAAAGATAATGTATCTTTAAACAAATCATAAGGATCCTTTGTATTGAGAGGGGCAGGGAGTTGTGATGTGGAAAGTTTAAATGTGACATCATCCTCATTGAGTTCTTTGCACATCCCACAAGCAATGGCGGTATAAGTTCGGTGGAAGATGTCGACATCCTTCAAAATGGGCAGGTAGTCATCTGGGAGGCCCAAAATCCGCTGATTCCATTCATTGAAGTTGTTGATCATTAAGAAACAGCTAGAACTGCAGATAACCTTTTGCGAAAAGATGCCCGTTGCGTGTGTGTCACCTGTAAGCACATTCACCTCCTGTGCTTTGGGAACTGTGTGAAAGAGAAACCAAACGGCGATCCACCAGATGGATTCCAGATCATGCAGCATGCCATATCGAAACTTGACTTCCACATCCAGTTTGGATCGTTGCTTGTCATGGAGTGGTTCGGGTGGTGCAAAGCGATAGTTTCCTCCTGTCACATCCACTGACATAAATTCTGCTGTGCCCTGACAAGTTGAACCCACAAGAGAATTGAATAGTTAAAAGTGAAACAAATTTACCAATCTATACTTGTGAGAATACTTCTCATCCAAAGAACAACTGTATTCAAAATCTGCCAACTTGACTTTGCATGTTGCCAGGCTATCAAAAAAATAGAGGATATTGCCTGTGCTAATATCCCCATGAATATAACGACTGAGATGCACAATCTTGAGAGCTTGAACACCAAAAATAAATCAGCTTTGGAAATGAATGGACAGAGGAAGTGGGTCCTACCATCTATGGCTCCCTTCAGCACCAATCTGACAGTCTCCAGGTTTGTTACATCCTGAAGTGGCTGGCAGACTTCCAGAAAAACTGTGTGACAGTGTGATCGGTCCGACAATTCCCGCTTTGGCACAGCCACGGTGTCTTCATCATGGACAGCTGTAGGCTGAGGAATATGACCATGTGTTTTGGAATGAGCACTACCTGCAATTGTCAGCTTAACAATTGGCTCTCCCTCTTCTCCATCAAGGAACTTGGATCGGAGATCACCCAATATTTCAAGATTCCATCAAATGATAAGACCCTTTGTTCGATCTCTCTCCTCATTCACAAATACCCAATCATCGGCCATGACTGTTAGGAATATGTCATGATGCTCCTTGGGGACCTTTGTTCGCAGGTTGTTCACGATGGTGGCTTCTGGTTCCGTATCGGAAAACATCCATACATCCTTCAGTGCATACAAGACTGTTGGATCCTCACCCTTCTTGTACACTTTCCACACTTGTGTTGCGTGTCTCTCAATGGATTCAGCACAGAAATCAGATAGCGGCAGTCTGGTGGTGATGAAGGTTTCCACGGTAGCTGATGTGCTGCTTTGGACTGTATATTCATAGGAAATTGTGCCATCAACAAGAACCCATTTCACAGTGGGATCATATCTGAGATCTTCAATTTTGGCAAAAGCAAGGCTGATAAAAATCTGGATTACCTCTGCAAAACTCTGAATACAATGTGAGTGATATTGGTGGCTGAGACACCATGTGGACTTACTGTGGTCCATGCAACAGGCTCTGTGACAACAACACCACCACAAGAAAATTGCCAAATTCTCAAGTGTGTGTCTTCAATAGTGATACCGAAACAAAAGCGTTGGCATGGGTTGTTTTGAAGGATGTGTGCACAATTGTAAAAGAGCTTGATGATGTTCTGTACAAGCAGTGTCATGATATGAAGTTGTGAGATAAGATACATACATCATGAAGGCTGCCGTCCCCCTTCTTGAATTCAAGGGCGACAATGGTATCCTCCCAACATCTCCTAGGCACCGTGGTAGATATAGGTGGAGTAACAGTCATTGTGTGCTTGAGCTCGATTACGCCGTTGGGACGTGCACTTGAGGGTACCTCTGACACTTGATTTACAGTCGGCCATTGCTTGTGTTCGACTATAGCACTGACTTCATATCATTTCTTGACGGCCCTGATGATGGTATCCCACAGTGATTCTAAGGGGTGGAAAACCTTGGTCTCATAGCCATCTGTTTGAGCTGGTGGTTTGGGAAAATGTTTCCAGTGAAGGTTGTTGGTTCCTGCAATTGTGCCATTGGATACAAGCTCATTCTTCACATACTGGACAAGTTCATCGATATCGGCACAAAGTTTGACACGTGGCAGAACCATGTCTATGAAAGATGCCAATGAAATAACAGGGACCGGCCCAACATCTTCCTCGATGTCTAAATGACATTGTTCAAGATCGTCGGACCCCCAGGAGCCAAAATTGTGGGAGAGTTTCACATGCTGCAGTGTACTGAAGTGTTGTGGTTTAGATGAACTGCTGTTCGGTGGGGTAGTTCTGTCGTGTGGTGGGGTCATGATGGTAAACTAGTAAAAAACCAAGTAAAGAAAGTGCCACGAAATGTCAACAACAGAACATCATTACATGAAACTATTATGACCTGAAAGAGCCCGACAGTAGCCTAGAGCGAATACCCAAACTTCACTAATGTCAATATCATTTGGTGCCAGGCTGATTATTGGGCGCAAAGCTTCGTCCAACGCTGCTACCTCACGTTCCAGAAGAAAACCAGAAGGTGAATCAACAGATACTTCGTTCGTATTCTCAGGAGGTCCTACCTGCTCTACCCATGAACTCCAGCCTTCGTTCGAACAGTTATTTTCCCTCTGTGAAACCAATAATCGCTCATCACGGAGACCTTCCCAATCAACACCATTAGTGTTGGTCCAGCTGAGGCTGCCAGCCGAGCTGAAAATAAGCTGAGCTGGTCACCAGCTGGCTGAGGCTGGGAACCAGCTGTGGCTATGGCTGCCCTCATTTGGGCAGCTGGCAGCTGGCAGCTAAGCTGGTACATACAGGTAGATAGTATTGTAGTTATAATTACTCATTAGTAGCCAAATTTTGTGGCTGCTAATTGATTTTTGTATTTGTTGAAGCCACAGGTGTGTAATTTTCGCACACACTCAGCCTCAGCCACTGAGTTTGAACTCAGCCACCCACCTCAAGACATCACCACCCGCTCAAGACAGCAGTAACCATAGGCCAACCAAGCTAAGTAACTTATTTATTACCATTTAATATTGTACTAAACACTATTTACATTGAATATATACAGTTATAAAGGGAGTTGAACATGACTGTTCAGATAGTGATATGTTGGCAGAGTATCTTGGTGAAGATTCCAATGAGTTGTTTGATAGGTTAATGGAAGTACTAGGAGAGGTGGAAGATGAAGATACTGTTTGAATATATACCTTTGCAACCTACATTAAGGTGCTTTGAATCAGCTTATTGCTGTCTTAGCTGAATTTCAGCCAAGTTAGTTGACTGTCAGCTTGGAGTTGACTTGAGTCAACTGAAGCTGGCTAGTACCAGCTGTTAGCTGTGGCTGATGAAAAATTGTGAAATTAGCCAGCTCAAGCTGCAGCTGTGTTAGCCAGCTTGCAGCTAAGCTAGCTGGACCAACACTAAACACCATATACCTCCAACTCTTCTTCACCTAACCCATCATCTACAAGCAATTGATTCCCTCAAACGCCATAGACAAATATGTCAAAGCCAAAAAGATCAGCAGGAGAACGATTAGGGCTGTTTCGCATCTGGATTCGGTGCTGATTCCAGGATTCAGCAAAGAAAGACAGCTGTTGGTTGAGAATAGACAAGAACAGATAATGCAACAACCAGATGTGGTGGACATTATTGATGTCGAGGCCATGTCATAACTCCAGCTGGACGAAACTTTCAGCCCAAAAAGAACCTACCTGGGCCGTCATATCAACCCAGAGATGTTCTATTCACACATTATGCACACTTCTGTTTATAAGTTACAATTAGTAACTAGATAAGCATTCATAGAAATTTTCAGAGCTTGCCTTCCCCAAATGTATGAACCTTGTCGGACACCCCAATTTTTCTCCATCCAAACTGCAATCTGAATATTCTCCACACCGTGGTCTCCCCTAATATGTGATGGTATGCCATACACCCTAGCAGCAGAAAGAAACACGTCCAGAGCAGTACTCCCTGTGTTATTGTCGCTTGCCTGCAACCCTGTAACGAGCCGTGAGTAACCATCTATGAACCCATGGATCATGATCCCCTATTGGATAAGGCCTATATGACACTGTCAGTGAGAATATATTTTAGTGGCCGAAAGACATGGTACCATGCTGTCTGTCATGATGCCAAAGATGGTTTGGGCCAGGGACTGAGTACACCCAACGACATATGCAGATACGCTGGAAAACGCAGTGAACTGGGTCTATGCGCATTAAAGACGCTCGTATTCACTCCTGTGGAACTCAATGTCCAAGGTGTCAAAGCATGCCATCAAGCATGCTCAGGCCGGCTCAGCGAAACTGAGAGCACAAAAGCACAACTAGTTCATCCAGTGAGCCATTGCTCATGTTTGATAACGGCCTCATGAATGACGTTGTGTATGATACATTTGATGGAAGTTGTAAGCCAAGAGACAATTCAGGATTGAGGAGATCATCAGATAAAAGATCACCCTGCACTGTAGACTGCAGCAATAGTTGATCGTTTCTGGAAGTGAAAGGGCTTGATTGAGGCTCAGTGATTCCATATTCCAGAAGAGTGTTTCGAACGGTTGAGCGGCTAACATTTAGGAAGCGGTGAATCCCTGCTGTAGTTTGCTGGTTATATGCCCATCACAGAAAATGGGGTCAATCTTGATTTTAGGCTGACCACGTTGACCAGTGCAGGTGGTCTGCACTATCATGGGTTGTCCATGGTGCGACAAGTCCAGCATTTCCTCATATCAGAGACGTATGTCGCCCTGTATCATAGCAAGGTTGACATGCAGGGTATTGAACTCTTCTGCATCAAACATAGTTGAATTCTGAAAGCAGCAAATCAACAGTCAAAACCGCCTAGGACAAGATGTTTTGGTGTACCTCAACTGCTAGTTGCACAAAAGTATCCATGTCATTGCCCAAGTGTGCGACAACTGTAACATCAGTCGGTGACAACAGAATATTATTGACAGTGTTTTCTATGTGTGTATAGTGTAAACGAAAAACAGTAAGGAGATCTTCTGGTTCAAGTTCCATGATATCACTCAGTTGGCCACCAGTTCCGAATTTGACTTTGCAGTAAGGTGTGACCGCATCTGATCAATAATTGATCAATCATCACACTAGCACTTCAAGCTCACATATGCAAGAAAACTATATGTCTAGCCTCCTAGGTAATGGAGGTAAGTGACAATTTTAATAGCTCATTATAATATAGGCTGATTTGAAGTAAAGGGTATGACCTCACCCCACCAAATATTAGTATCAGCTACACTGTTGCTCTCACATCTTACAGCTGGCCACTGCCTATTCCATCAAACTATGTCTTTCACAACCTGTCCATTGCCACGGATTGCGTAGTGCAATGTTTTGGTATCTCCTCATTGCTCTTTGGGAGTCTGTTGTCTGTCCTTTGCCCCTGCCTACACATCGCAAATGAGCATGCAATACCCAATGAAATTATTGATATTCTTGAAGGTTGATCTCCCGCACAATTTATTGATGTGGCCACCACTCAGCTGCCTAACTTTTCAGATGAGACTCCCCACTCTGGATACCGAAGTCTTGGGTGTCTCATTGCAACAGATACAACAATGAAACCACCACTCATGGATCTGGACCCATAAGAGCTTTTGGCTCTTGAATAAAATCATCTGTTATCAACTGAATATTGTAGGATATGGCATGGACACAGGGTTCAGCCAGGAACCCACTTTGTTGTGCTGCTTACATTCCATTGTCCGGCGCTGTCATCACCAGTATCATCTCACAATGCCACTCATTTATCTTCCCCCCATACCTCAGTGTTCTTAGCACCAAGCCAGAGAAGCTTGGAAGTTGTTACACCACCAGTACCTGACACTATTCCCCATGCATCACATCATTTGTCTGAGTCTGTTGCTTGTTCTGCATTTTCGCCATCACCATTTCAGACCGTTTCCCATATATCACACGACCTGTCACCTCTTACTAGCTTTGCATCCTCAGGTTCGCCTGGGCCTTCGACAGAAGCTGTTTCCACAACCAGGATATGACTGAAATGGACATTGATAAACTTTGGCAACACTTTGGCATTACCAAGGAATTGAGAGCAGCTGCCAAGTATAACAAAACAGACAAATCTCTGGTGACAATGGTTCTCAATCATTGTGGAATCGGAAATATCCTCAGGAAGCTTGGGTTCCTCAGCGGAGAGAACCCTTTGAGCAAGACAACATCAGGAAAAAGCAAAAACTGTGTAGTTTCAGCTAAACTATGGTAGTGCTTTGTAGTTCCTGTAGTCACCTGTGATGTCTTGGTAGCCATCTGTAGTCATCTGCCATACTCTGGTAGTGCTTTGTAGCCTCGGTAGTAACCTCTGTGGCACCCTGTAGTCTCTGTACTCATCTGTCATACTTCTGTAGGCAGGGATATGTAATGTTCATACCACAATCATGATGGTATATTTATGATTCACTTATATTTGTAGTCTACTTTGTACATAATAAAACTAATGGTGCCACCTCGCATTTGATGCGAGGCAGCAGGTGGGTGTGGTGACAAGGCGGCCGGCTGGTGTGAGGGACAAGGTGGTGGTACCGGTTCCACGCAAGAGGGCGTAGAGGTGGGTGAGATGGCAGGTGTTGGTGGGCAACAAAACCATCTCACTTTGTGTGAGACGGGGTAAGCAACAAAGCCGTCATCTTCGCATTTGTGAGCGAGCAAGACAGCATTGGTGTTAGGGCGACGCTATAAGGTGTCCCTACAAATGATAAGAGTGGTGAAAGTATTGAGATGGTTCGTAAGAACCAAGGATGAAGTATAAGATGAGGGTGAGAGTGAGTTCTGAAGTCTGAGTGGTATTGCGCTTTAGCGATAATCCCAAGAGATTCGAGCTGAGGTTTCCAGTTGAACTCTGGTGCTTTTATAGAATGTATGACTAATACAAAGAATAGTATAGAATGTTAAGGAATAGGGACGCATAAGCCTTGGTCTGTGCGTTCTGTTGGGATATTGTAACTACGTATGAGTAAGCCGTCAGAATGACATATGAAGTAATGAGTAAGCATTGGATAATAGTAATCATGTATGAGTAATCCGGATACGTGTAATAAAGGAATATGGAGGAAAGGTAAAGGAAAATGTAAAGGAATTGACGTATCATGACATCACCCCCTCTTCAAGGCTCGTGTCCACACGAGGTTGGATTTGGATCATTTCGTTGAGTTCATAGTTGGCGATTATCGAAGGATGAGTTTCATGGGGATATGGTACGATTTTGGCATTATGGAGTTGTTTGGCGGTGAACAATGTTATGGGATTTCGGAGTTTGTAGACGCAGTATATGGGATAAGTGTACATTTCTTCAGGGTCTGAGGATGTTGAAGGGAGGATGGATAAAACAGTGGTGATTGCTCGTACAGAACCGACTTCATAGAGCCAAAGATATTTGATTTGGTGTGGTAGGTGATTTGGACTCCTTAAAGACGTTTTCGTTCCATCATGGATTTTTGCCATTCGGGATGGTTCGATGGTTACGGTCATGTCTGTGGTGAAAGAGTCGGGATTGCGTTTTTCATGTCGTTTGGATTTGTTTATGGTTTTTGGTGTGGCGTCGGTGAATGTTGGTGTAAAGGTTTTAAGGGGTTCTGTAGGGATGTTTTTTGTCCTTTTAGCCTCATCGATAGTAGCTTGGAGATCAGTTAAGGTCTCAAGCGGTCTGAAAGGGATTTCTTTGAAGGCGGTAGAGTTGATTTTGTAAGTGGTGGATCAAATGTAATGAGGGGCATTGGAATGTTTGCGATGGTACTCATCGATCTTTTTCTTCGCGTTTCGTAGGTTTGTCTTGGGTTCCCATGTGTTATGCTCCGTGGTGTAGCTTTTCCATTTGACGAAGTATTGGAGTTTTCCTTGATGTATCTTCGAATCGACGATTTCTTCTACCTCGTACTCTTCTTCTCCTTCTACTTCTATCGGTCTCTGTGGTTGTTGTCATTGATTGGGAATGGTGGGGGGATGGTATGGTCGTAATTTCAATGTATTGAAACTATTGGTAATTTTGAAGTGTTTAGGTAAATTGAGTTTGTAAGTGTTCGGGTTGATTTTCTTGGTGATTTTGTATGGCCCGAGTCGCTTGTCAGCTAGCTTTTTGGACGGTCTGTTCTGATTGATATTGCTTGCCTCTAACCATACTAAATCTTCTTCTTTGTACTCTGTCACCTCCTTTCTATGCCTATCTGCATACTTCTTCATTTCATCGGCTGCCTTGACCAATGCACTTTGTGCTTCTTTGTGTATGTTCTTCATCCTTTCTGCATATTCTTTCGCTTCTTCCGACTTGTATTCCATAAGTGGTTTGAAACCCATTCGAGGATGTCATCCAGTTTCTATGAAAAATGGAGTTTGTTGCATGGAGGTATGGATTTTGTTGTTGTAGGCGAATTCGGCCATTGGTAACCAATCAGCCCAATCATCTTGTCAGTGATTGACGAACATTCAAAGGTATTGTTCGAGTTCTTGATTGACCCGTTCGGTCTGTCCATCTGTTTGTGGATGGTATGCAGTAGATAGTTTAGTTTTGATGCCAAGCCGTTTGTTGAGTTCTTTCATAAGGTTCGAGGCGAACTGTGGTCCTCGATCTGAAGTGATGGATTCAGGTAGTCCATGGTGTTTCCAGGCGTTATCTAGGTAGAGGTTAGCACTTCCAATGGATGAAAGTTCTTCATTGGTAGGGATGAAGTGCGCTCTCTTTCCATGTCTGTCGACGGCTACCATGATCGAGTCGTATCCCTTGCTTTCAGGGAGTTAGACTACGAGATCTACGGTCATGTCTTGCCATGGTCTGGTAGGAATAGGGTTGGGTCGTAGTTTTCCCAAAGGTTGTTTGGGAATGATTTTGGATCGGTTGCAGGTGTCACAACCTTTGATGTAAGAGTCAACATATTTTGTGAGTCCAGGCCACCAGTAGTTTCATGTGATGAGTTCGATAGTTTTCCACTTTCCTGGATGGCCGGTGATTCATGATTCGTGGTAAAGTTTTGTGATTTTTCGTCGGAGTTCTAGATCGTTTGGAACGTAGACCTTTCCTCTGTACAGGACCAAATCTTGCTCCATCGATTATTCTTCCGATCGTAATCTTTTTGTTGGCGACCTTTTCAACTCTTCTACTGCTTTTACCACTGCCTCGTCGTACTCTTTGCTTCATCTGACCTTCTTGAGGATGTCCTGTTCTTTTGCTGCAATCAACGTGTGACCCTGTTTTAAAGCGTTAATGGCAAAAAATTCAGGTTTCAGTAGAATCCTGTCTCTGTTATCATCTTCCCCTGTTTTAAGGTCCTCGCATCTCGAGAGGAGATCTGGTTTTTGGTTTTGTCTCCCGGGTCGGTGCTTGAGATTGAAATCATATCTTGACAATTCCAAAGACCATCGTGCTTGTCTACGGTTAAGTTTCTGTTGAGTCATGAAATATTTCAGATTGTCGTGATCGGTTAGTATTTCAATCTTT
>QLPF01004934.1:2634-22795 GCA_003314045.1 Hygrophorus pudorinus | reverse complement strand
CAAGCGAGGAAGGGTTTAATCTGCTCTTGAAGGTTGGGTATGGAATTGATTTGGCATTCCCTGATCGCCCACCGTTGAGCTATCTGGATAGCAACCAAGTTCGTCCCGACGTCGGTGATATAATCCACAAATTACCCTCTCCTCAACCTTTCTCCACTGCCGCTTTGAATACCACCATTGACATGCTGGGACGTTTTGGGAATGTGTCGAAATTGGTACAGGCTTTCGAAGTTCTCACACAACCTTTACCTTCCAAAGCTAGTCAACATTTCTCCTCATCTTTCGATGACGAGGACGATGATTACAGCGTCTCCATTAATCCTCCGTCGACGCAGAAGTACCAGCTCGCCCACGCCGAGCCAAATACGACCACGTATAACATGCTCCTCAGGCACCTATCGAGGGCCGGTCATGCAGTTTTTGCCCGACATTATCTTTTGCAGGCAATGAAGCTGGATAGGATCACGGATCGAGCCCTCCGTGGAGAGCTTCGTAGAAAACCTCTTGGCGATGTCATGTCACCGCATTTTGCTATCAACAAAGGAACACTCTTGTCAGTCTTCGGGGAGGCAAACAGGGACAAAAATACACAATTGATGCGGTGGCTATGGTCAAAAATGCCAAAGATCATTCGACGGAAGAAAAATGATCGTGCGTGGTACACGGACTTTCATACCCGCCTACAGCAGCGACTTCAGGCATCCTCGCCGGTCGGTGAGGGTGACGACATGGCAAGCAAGTCGTCTGTTATCTCAACACATTCTACCGGACCCTCAAGCACACACTGCACTTACTTAGACCAGCCACCGATACATATGGCTGATTCATCCGCGCCCTGTTCGGCCTCAACAAAGCTACCCAAAACGATCGGGTCCTCGTCCGCTTTCGACGTAGACCTGGACGCTCCGGACGCCCCCACCCCTCCTCCTGTCAAATATTTCGATATCAACCTCCATCTTGAGATCTTGCAACGGGATATCGAACAAATTGAGACCTTTGAAAAACATGTCAAGGATGTTTTAGGGAGAACGACGCAGCGAGTGAAGGAACGGCTTGGTCGGCGCGTGTGGGAGGGCAAGGAGATTTATCTGCTTACTGATAAAGATCAGAGACGGAAGGTGTCGCGGACGTTTTGGAGGGATAACGTACATTTTAAATCACGGCAAGCCCCTTCTTCTGTTGACTCAGCGCTTTCGCTCCGTACGGGAGGATCCCGGGACGGCGGTAGTTCATGTGTTCGTCCTGGTTGGGTGGCAGGTCACCGTGGTGTGGCAACGCCCCAGTTTTCGGACGGGATATGAACACTAGTCGGATTTAATTATCTTATAATCTCTGTGAGTGGACTCTAGGACTCTCCTTGATCCTGCCTGATCATCTCTTCGTGCCTTTTGTAGTCAATCTGCTCATAAACGCGTCAGCCATGTTACCATCCATCGGTTCAGGTGACGATGGTTGTACCTTTCTACTACGGACACAATATTCGACTGACAGATATACGTGCCAGGACAATCTTGCATGCCATAATACCCCCTCGCATCCGTCTGGACATACCATACATTAGAGTCGACTCCATGTAGCAATATACTGCCAGTGTCACGTTTTTTTTTTGAAGTTCACCACCACCACAATCTAGACATGCGTTGCGAAGCCTTGACGAGTCTCGCTCTGAATATTTACGAAGAAGAAAGAAACGCGGAAAATCTTTTTCGAATGTTTGATATTGAACTGACGGACGCTCGGGATCGTTCAAGCTCGCCCTCAACCCCGTCCAAACGTTCTCCTCGACTGGGACCCTATCACCTTGAAACTAGTACTGGTTGCACCCTAGCCCGTTCCTACGAGAACCCGTTCCTGTCAACTCCTCTGCGTTTGAAACATTTCTCAAGACTCAGCCCTACTGTCCTGCGAGAACTCCTGCGGTCTCCATCCATTCGTGAAGAAACACCCGACCATAGTTATACATCCGATCTCATATCTGCACAGCAACACTTCCTTCCAGATGAATACGAGGATACGAAATGGCTGGACCCGCATCGCAATTCGTCTTTGTTCGCGGACTACGATTCCAGAGCATCTCCTCTTACGCCTCCGTTGACCGTGCAGCTTCCTGCTTTGAATCGATTCCCAGGCCAAGCTGCTGGAATCGTTGTTGATCAGACACATGCTGGCGACGCTGTACCTTCATCTGAAGACTCGTTCCCTACAAATGCATGTTTTGTCAAAGCACATGATTATACTCAGTCAAATCGGATCGCGACCGCAATCGAAGCTTACCCCCCAGACTCCGAGTCCTGCCTTTGTCCCTCGCCGCGCCGTTGCCTCATCCAGCATACAAATACACTCTTATCTTCTGCCGCCCTACGAAATTTCCGCCGTGTCATCAATGAGCTCCAAGGGATAGAACATAATCCGGACAAACGAAGGCAGACACTAGTTTCGTCCCTCCGCATGTCCGTATTGTCCTTTCCCAGTGGGTTAGTCGAGGATCTCCCTACTTCCTCTTCTTCCTGTCTGCCAGGGCCGGCTGTCCAGTCAAAGATCAATGTGGTGCACCCTCCGTTAATATCTGAAGGACAACGATCAGTGGACCGTCCGGACGGGAGGATATATCAGGCTCAATCAACTCCTTTGTGCTCTAGCCTAAAGCCATTGGAGGAGGAGTTCGTTGGACTCCTGCTGCAGCGCGTCGCGGAGGAAGAGGCAGACGCTAACCAGCTTCGGATACTTTCGCGAAGGTTGGAGAGGTTGGCAGGAGCTAGAAGGAACCTTGCAGCGCTGTATAGGCAGATATAACAGGTCGTTGACCTTTAAGCACCATGACTGTAATTATTTCCTTCCTTTTATGCGAAGTGTTGAATATACCGTTTTGTGTTGAATCAATTATCCAAGTTGCCACAAAAATGTGTAAAAACTAGCTCCTACATCCCGAATGATTGTAATGTGACATGATGTTCCGAACTCCAGTGCGCAGTAGTCCTTTCCAGTCCATCTGCCTTGAACACGAACGAGAACATAAAGAAAGGGAAGAAAGAAGAAATATAAAATGCGCGTCTCACAACAACTTGCCATGCTCAGTAGCTTGATCCCTAATAACCCTCTCCATGCCTTCCAACCACACCTCCACATCAGCGCCCCCACCTCCACCGCTATGCGCATCTCCGTTGGACTGCCGTGTCCCGTTTCCATTGACAGCTTTCTTAGTTGGCGTATTTATGGCTGAGACAGACCCAGAGACAGGCGAAGCGGAAGCATGACTGGACAAAACACCGGTGCCTATGTACCGCGCTAGTGCCAAGACGGGTAGACGACGGAGTGCACGACCTGACATGCCTTGTTTCTAGACGTGAGACGGAGATGATGTCAGTACAGGAGGAGAATGGGGGACTTGTGCGAACCCTGCATTGTGCAGCCAGAGCTAGTAACCTCAATGCTAGATTCTTGGATTTCTCGTGAGGATGCACAGAGGTAGACGAAGCCGAAGTGTCGAGAGCTGATGAAAGTTCGTACATCTGAGCTTCTTTGAGAGTGGGAACGGTCTGTCGTGTAGGGATAATCCGTGCGTTAATTGATAAACGGAATATACAATAAAGGGAGGTACCACAGCTGCGATAATTTTCTTGGTCACAATTTCGCAGAGACACGTACGGAGGATCTCGTATATCGCTTCACGTGGAGGGAGGTCGACGTATTGAACGATGTCAGCGCGATCGACAAAAGCGGAATCTGTGAGAAAAGATATGAATCATTGTCATTGGGAGGGCAGAGGCCCCTCGAACCTATGGCTTTAGCGAGATTGCTGGTGGACATGATGAGCACGTTCTTTCTATGTTTTAGTTTGTCGAGTTGTGTCAGAAGGGCGTTAACGACCTATATCAGTGAGCCTCGTAGAGTGCGCTACAAAAAGAACTGAAAGTATGACGCTTACTCGTAGTCCATCGGAAGGCTCAGTACCTGCCATAGCGCCCGCTCTAGCAGCCGTTAACGATTCTACTTCATCTAAAGAGACATCACAAAGCAAGGAACTAAGCAGTTTCACGGCATACGAGACAAGTTAAGGATTACAAACCTATGAGAACCACAATAAATGTATCTTCTTCTTCAACCATATCCGTGATACTGCTAAAAAGACGTTGCACAAGCTTTCCAGATTCGGAGAACCACCGAGAAAATAAAGAGTGTGAGTTTATTTCGAGTAGACGAGAATGTGGGTATCTGCAATGTTGTCAAATTGGAATTGGTGAGGGAATAGATGCGTTGCACTTACCGATGTGACAGGCGTATGGCAAGTTTTTGAGCGAGTGCACGACAAAGGGATGTTTTACCTGTTCCTGGAGGTCCATGTAGCAAAACGACGCGATTCCATGAGACCAAGTTGACTACACGAGGTCAGATTGTTAATGTATCACGACTTGTCATATATGCCACTCACAATCCACACTGGCATCGCTGAACACAAGCGTTGCATGAATATAATCTAGGAGCTTCATTTTAATATCATCCGCATATATGAGGCTGTCCCAAAGGCCCTCCCAGCCTCTATTAGGCAGCTCGCAGACACTTGCAGCCATAACCTCCTCACCATCGCCTTCTCTTCGTCCCGAACCGTTAGAGAACTCCTCGAAAGAATCCGTATCTGATGGTTGGTAGATGTGAATCTGGAGAGACATCTCATCCAGTGACAGAGATGAAGAAGGGGCTGCTGATTCTGAAGCGACGATGTGTTCGACTGATGAAGCCAGACCTGGAACATCTTCCCATCCTTCGAGGGTAGATGGGAGATTTATGCGATCAAAAGAGGAGTAGAGGTACTCTTGGACGAGGCTGCGGATTCTGTCGAAGCGTGCGGTAGATCGCGGAGAAACGCGTACTTCGACTTGTGAGGTGTTCAGTGATAGAGATTGGTGGAAATTGGTTTGGGCTTACCGTGTACTGTCCATATCCTGACTGGAATGGATGTACTGCAACTTTCTTGCGAAGAGCCCATGCTCACATCGCCTTCAGTCATTATTACCAGGTGCCAGTGAGGCTTATGGCAAACAACGCGTCAACACCGAACTCTTACCCCCACCGACCACCGCTGTCAATGCCGCCACTGCTCAGATTAGCACCCAAACGAGCTCGGTTGTTACCTATCGTCGGAGAGGGAGAAGAGAGAGAGCGACATTATTTTGATACGTATGGACTGTTATTTCGTTGACACGCTTCCTTCTGTTGGCTCTCAGGCCTCAGGCTTGGCTCTTTCAACCCCAACATTGGAAGCGATATGCAGAGCCAAATGAGCTCGTGTAATAAAGTATGCCTTGATAAAACCCAGAGGGAAGTAGCCCCTGGCTGGCATATCGTTATTGTATTTATTATCATTTTACGCGGTGGATGTCAACCAGCTCTCTCTCCCTACCTTCATACTATGAACCTGGCTGTCATTGAGGTCGCTGGTAAAACAAATATTTGATACGAGCCACTGGTCACTGGCACGCGCTGTGGCCAAACTGGCTCGGGGTGTTCCTGATCCTTAACCCGATCTTCCTACCATGGACGACGACTCGAGACTTGAGAGGCTCATAAATCAATGCAAGAGCAATGGTACTTTGTTTTATTTCGTTGGTATCAGGTCCAAACTAATTGCTTCAGTAGATGTCGACGCCAAAGTGGACGCAGTATCCAGACTGCAGGCAGAATTTGAGATTGGCATTCAGGTCAGTCCAACTTTGTAGCAAGGATAATCTCAACTCACAAGCCTGATCTGACCTATTCGCTCGTAGATCAACGACCCAGACGGTCTCATCAACGTCCTGAAAACATGTCTTCGAACTGCGAACCAACACTTAACAGCCGCGGTGATATACGCTCTACCGCCCCTCCTTCCCCTCCTTATATCGCCCCCCATCAATTTTACAGCTCAACCCCATCTCCCACCTCCGTCTGTATCCTCTTCTACTTCCTCAACTGCCGTTTCTGCCATGGTAGATGTCGTGACTCTGCGCCAAGTTATATCTGCGTTTCTTCCGCCTGGAGGAGTCGTTGACCGATTGGGTGATAATCGTGAAAAGGTGCGAGACAAGGCACGGGAAGCTCTGGTTATTCTTGGCGGGCTGGCGTTCCGCTCAGGCGCGACGAGTTCGATGTCGTCAAAGAACAAGGACGCAAAGGGTCCAGAGACGCCTCTACTGGTATTCGAACGGTTCCTTAGGGAAGGGGGCCTGGGGAGTAAAGTTTGGAGATCGAGAGAACAGGTGTGTTATTGTCATTCCTCAATTTATTTGTCTATTTAATTACGCGTTCTAGGCAATACTAACGCTCGTCCACATCCGTCGTAACCACCACCTTTTCCCAATCCGGCCTTACCTCCCTCTCCTCGTCGACACTCTAGAAGATACCGACGCCCACGTCCGCGAATGCGCTCGCCAATCCGTTGTCGAGCTTTTCACTGGTCCAGCAGTGTCAGACGCAGCCCGTGCAGATCTCAAGAAAGAAATGACAAAGAAGAGTGTGCGGAAGACAATCGTTGATGATGTCTTATCCAAACTTATTGCAGGCAGCCGTGGGGGAAATATCACCTATCCGCCTAGCGAAGGATCCGAAAATGGCGATACGGGGTCTAAACAAATGGAGTATGTTCCGCCTAGTTTGGCATTGCAGGGAAGGAAAGCGACTGGTGCTGGGTCGAGTAGTGGCATCTCGCGTACCGTCAGTCATGGGAGCATGAAAGAAATGTCCAGACCAGCTAGTCGTGCGGCAGAAGTTTCACCTTCCTCCCCACCTAATGACAGTACAGATATCCGACCAGTCTATGTAAGCTCCAGCTTAGTTCTGAGCCTTGATGGAGTTTTGATCCAATAGCATAGATCACCTCGAGCCGAGACTTGGACAATGAGTTCTCCGGGATGCTCAAGCCTTTTGAGGTATTTTCATCTTGCTTCAGAAGTGTCTGCTCACTCACGCAGCTGCAGGGCAAAGAGACCGAACATAACTGGGCGGCGCGTGAGCGGGCGATTCTTCGGGTTCGAGGGATGCTCAAGGGAGATGTCCATACCCGTTATGCTGACATGTTTTTGGCGTCCCTCAAAGATGGCTTTATCCAATGGTCATTGAAAGCCGTGAGTGAACGCGTTATGCTCTATGTGTCTACTCTAACAATGTACGTTGTCTAGCTTGCTAGTTTGCGAACCACAGTATCCGCCAATACCTGTTCCCTCTACACTGAATTAGCCATTGCACTTGGACCATCTCTGGACCCATTCGCTGATACCCTTCTCACCCATCTTCTCAAAATGGCTGGATTCACAAAGAAAATCGCTGCTCAACAATCCCAAGCATCTGTAACGGCAATTATAAGTCAGACCTCCTCTCAACCACGCATAACCCTTCCCCTCCTTTGGAACATACTTCAGGAAAAAACTGTCCAAGCCCGAGCCTTTGTTGTGGCACATATAAAAAATTACATGGAAGTCCATGGTCATCGCTCTAAACATGCGATAGAAACATCCGGTGGGCTGGAAATTTTGGAAAAATCTGTCAGGAAGTCTTTGGCGGACGCCAATGTTGGCGTCAGAGAAAGTGCACGCATATGCTTTTGGGTCTTCGAAGATGTGTGGCGTGATCGTGGTAGAGTTGTCCTGGAATCGTTGGATGCCATCGCACGGAAGCAGCTCGAAAAATGTTGTCCATACTCAGAAACGGCGGCCACAGTTTTATCCCCTGTTACGCCAAAGAACAACAAGAAGAGCAGTGTGGCTGCTGCTATTGCTGCAAGTCGCGCAAAGGCTAAGGCAATAGCGACCTCGCCGCCCAGCTTGCGGCACCAGGCTACCTCGACTTCGCATGCCGTCCGAGCCGCGTCGCCGCCCATGAGACGGGCCGCTTCACCCTCTTTTTTGCAAAAAAGCTCTAGTTCAACTCGCCCGTCATCACCACTTCGTTCACCTGGTTCTCCTCCATCGTCTAGATCAAGACTGACATCAAACATTATCTCGCGATCGGTGAGCACTAGTGCGATATCGAATTTAAAATCTGGCCCTTCGTCGTCGTCCTCTACACGAGCAGCCTCTCCGCCTTCCCCACATGCCGAACAGCCATCATCTTTGCGTCGTCGAACGTCTTCACCTCTGGCTATGTCTCCCACCCGCGGGTCCACCTTGCGCAGAGCCATGCAAACAGCTCTTCCGGCCTCGCCGCCTTCGCCTCCGACCGTCAATACGACCCCATCGCCACGTAATGGTATAAAGAACACAGCTATGACGGTCATGCCTCGACCACCAAGCCTGTTAACTGATATGAATGCAGATGAAGAGTCACTCCTCCTCGCGACGACTATTCCGATACCAGAAGATAGCGATTCTGACATGGACGAATCCACAAATCTTATGTCGTTCTCCGCCCCGTTTGAGGTTTATCATTCAGCTCCGCCTAGCTCGAATTCACGCGCGAGGTCGGGCTCGGCAAAGTCTGACACCTCTAAACCGACAGTCGGGGTATCAAACGTATTGTCCACGGGTTCAAATACTGCTCAGGATTCACCCCGCCCGGTCGTGGAAGATGCGTTGAGGGCCAGGGCGGAACAGGCGGAAAGTGCTGCTGAGCGACTGCTTGAGCTGGTCGAACCGGAAGAGGACGGCATGCACCATTCTACCTTTCCCACGTCGCTGCTTCTAGGAAGCGGCAATGCTACACCCATACCAAAGGCCAAACTGGTTCCGATACCCGTACCACCGGTGACGCCTGTAAACAGGCGCACTGCCATTCTGAGACAAGCTGCTGCATTCAAGAATAGCCCTGCGCACAATGGTCTTGTGTCCTCGTCATTGCTTGATGTCCTTAGAGATCAACGACATGAGACGGGGTGGTGGCTGAAAAGAATGACAAGTATGTGCCCTCTTTTTGCTTTGTGCCGCACAATTTCTAAACCTGAGCATTTTCCAGTGATTCAACAAGGGACACCTCTTACTGAGGAGAAGAAAGACCGTGGCCAGGAGTTACAGGGTTACATAAATGCTTTGGAGCAAGGCGAAGCCGATATCCGTGTGCTCCAGAAATTGGCCTTGCTCTGTATCGAACACCCTGTGGTAGACACTTCTTCGCCAGTCCAGAGCTCTGGCTTTGGGTCACCTGGAAGTCCCTCGCCCTTCCTCCCACACTCGCGTTCTTTGCTTCACTCCGACCCTTGGATGAAGAACAAGAGTTTTGAGAAGTTATTCAATGCTCTGGTCAAGTTTTTGAATCCTGCACAGGTGAGCATTGAGCAAAATTCCCAGGATGATTTGTTTACTGTGTTGACAGGGTGAAGACGAGATTGAATATGGCTTGATCGTGCTGTGGGAGATGCTGGAGAATCAAGCGCTCCACATCGAAGGGCGGGAAGGAGACATCTTTTCGTTGCTATTGGCAATACGGTACTGCAACGAAGTCAACGTAAGATACTGGCATTCATTCAGGATATAGAATTCTGACCTTTCTATCCCAGATATTGGAAGCTACCAATACAATTCGGGATGCGCTGACGACCCGAATCGAACCCGTGTACGGATTAACAACGATGCACGCCAGTTTACGTGCTTTCCATCTCGAATCTCCACCCGCATCAAATGCAAAGGTCAAAGGCGCGACCTACGCCTTTGGGTTGATTGCTTTGGGGAAGTTTATTCTGAGATTGCCGACTGAGATTTTGGAAGAAGAGTTGCCTCGTCTTCGTGGGACATTGATTTCGGTGGGGTTTTTCCCTGTTTTTTTTTTTTCCCTTTCTCGTATCTTAACGCTGTGTACTTAGGCCCTAAACGACAAATCCTTTCTCGTCATCCGAGAGTCCGCAGCAGCGTCGATAATTGCAGCCCAGCTGGTCCTGCGGGATGAAACGCATCTCTTCGCGCTCCTGGATGGCCTGGCTGACGAAAAGAAGAATCTCCTGACGTACTTGTTCGACAAGCATGGTGCGCGGGGATTGAGTGCGTCGACCGGGCCGTCTGGGGTGGACAAGTTGGAGAAGGAGATGAGAAGGCTGGATACGCGGACAAGTACGCCTCCGAGGCCTGTTGCTCCCTAGATGTGGCGTGTATGTGATTCTTTTCTATGCGTAAATGATTCTTGTCCTTTGTCTCCCCAACTGTATGATTATCATTTAGTCTACATACTTGAACCACGTTTGATGTCCTCCAGTTTAAAAAAGTTGTCGCTCAGTAAATCTCATATACGGAATCTGGCCCGCCTCAGCAAGAAATACGCAACACCTGCAAGCATCCCACTAATATGACCCATACTATCGATTTGTGTCTTCTACAAGACAAGAACGTCATCAGCATGGAAGACGAGATGGAGCGGATACGACTGCTAACCCTATCAGCCAAGGCGGAATATCCATCAAAGAGGAATATACCACCCACCCATGCCCAAGCTGGACAGGGTATGGCGCCGAAGATGAGGAATGTGGTGCGTGGCTGAACGCATGCGAAGAAGGTGATTATGGCGTAGATGGCGGCTAGTAGGAGATTGAGAATGATGTGGCAAAGAGAAAAGGGGTACGAACCACTCGCGCCGTGTGAGGAGTCTGTTGGTTTGCCTCCTCTGAGGCTACGCCATGCGAGACTGGCTATGCTCGCAAATACACCGCCTGGGAATATGGTTGAGTAGTTAGACGGATGTGATGGGAGTGAAGGGCAGCAACCTCCAAGGTAAAGGGTCAAAAAGGCTCTGTTGCCAAGCATGGCGAGGACTGGACGGGCCATGAAGAAGTATGAGAGACCATTGAAGAGGAGATGAGAGGTGCCCTCATGAGAGAAGCAGGCGGTCAGTAAACACCATCTAGAAATAGCTTGCCGTTAGTCGCAGAGTAGTATGGGTAGACGGTGGACATACATTCGACCTTCCCGGACATTTTTGAGATTGACGAGGAAGTTCTCGTTCATAAGGATCAGAGAGCTGGGGTCTCCAATTGCATTCTACGGTTATACGTGAGTTCTCTGGCCACGACTTGAAAGAGGGGGACGTACGTATGTAGCAAAAGCAGCGCGCCATGTGACAAATGTCGCGCCGTTGATAAAGAGGATACCCCAGAATACTGTAGACGAGTTTTCAAGGAACGGAAGGTTGAAGTTCGGTCTCTGGTTTGATTTTTTTGGAAGAGGGAAGTGTCTGTGTGATGGAAAGCGTGAATTGCGATGAGATGGTTTGGTGTCTACGAATTGTAGGAGGGTTGAGCGAGGACGAGTGAAGAATTTGGTAAATAATTTAAGACAGCGTAGGGAGTGAGTGCGAGTGAACGGCATAGGATTAGTTTGGACATGTTTGGTTTGAGATATGTCTCATCACTTGTTCCTCCTGTCGCCATCGGACACACCGTTGTACAACCTGACGCACTACTCTACGAAACCAGTACCCAATGTAACATCCCCGCTTACGTCAAACTTACCGTCATGGTCAACATCTGCGTTTGCGGGTACTTTGACAGCGTTGTCTGGAGCTTCGAGTGCAACTCAACATCATCACATGAGTGGAGGATCACGGACGGTGGGGGGAGGACAGGACCGACATGTGATTCAGATGATCGCGAATGCAAGCCTAGACGTTGTGGAGGAAATTATGCGCAAAGAAAGCACGATGTTTGTGTGTTGTAGCGTATTGCGAATACTAAATTTATTTGGGGAGCAGGTACCTGAAGTCTGTGGACAAGTTCAATGAATGGACGATTTCTGGGTTTATCACGGCTGGAAGTGAGTGGTTTTCCAACGGGCAATGGCAAAGCATGGGTAACTGGATGCGAGCAGATATGAAGTTTATTCTTCTGCACGAGGGTAAGAACGACGAGGGAATCAAGATATTTTTCACGGAAGTTTGGGAGTTGTATGTAAAGGCAAGTTTACATATATATTGTCGGGTTGAAGGAGTGCTGACGATGTGCTAGACGATGCTGAACCCGTTCCACACAGCGCACTCGCCCATACGAAGTGTAGTGTTCGATGCACGTGTGAGGGCCAGTGCAAAGAAGAACCTGTAGCCAAACAAGTAAATACAAAAATAAATATAAATAAATAAATAATGTGGCGCTGTATGTTTCCGGTGGCCTCGTCTTTCCCCTTGTTCAGTGACTTGACCTTGGCTGGCTGTCGCTGTCTCCTTCAAATTTTTATATTCTATACAAAAAAATTATTCAATCTAAAAAAACTCATTTTCTTTTCTTTTCAAAACCAGTTAATTCATCTTCTTTTCAGTTAAACCACAAGAAATCCCTGCACCGTCAACCAGGTCGGTTTTTTTTTTCATTTAAAAAAAAATACATTTCCCCCTAATATATATCTTATAGCTTGTATCCAACATTACCTTCTGTCAAATAATCTTCTCAAACTCCATAATCAAATTTTTCATATCTATCACACATGACCTCCGCACCACCTCCCAATCCGCGCGCTTCTCTCCTGGCCGGTCTCCGCACAGGGGGCGTTCGTTCGACTTCATCTCCCTCGGCTAATGTTCCACACACAGCCGCTCCGGGTACTACATTCAATCTGCCACGTTTCGCTTCTCAGAATGGCCAGATCTTTTTGCAGCACGAGGAATCTGACCAACAACTCGTTGACGCTCCTTCTCATAATACGTTCGCTGGAGCTATGACTGCAGCTGTCGATGGTCCGAACAATAGGTTCACCCAGCAGCAGAGAGGCATGAACCCCAACAGCGTTCCTTTTAGTCCCGGCTTTCAGACCCCGTCAGCTCAGGTACAGGCTCAGGCTTTACAGATGCAGATGATGCAGTTGGAGATCATTAGGCTTCAGGTTTGTCCATTGTTTTTTAGCCTTCTGATTGACTTGACTCACACTACACAGAGCATCCAGGCTCAGCAGTACCAAGCTGAACTGCTTGCCCAAGCTCAGCGCCAGCAACAGTCGCAGGGGAGACGTTCTAGCCTTAATTTCAACCCACCCGCCACCGCTGGCCCCCTCAGCAACAATTTCGATTTGCGCACGGCCGCCATGCGGCGAGCGAACCAGGCTGAGCAGCTCAAGTCTCAGCTCGGTGTTAGCGCCGGTGACAACTCATTGCCCATGAGTGCTGCTCTCGGTGGAAAATTCGGTAGTCGCACCACTAGTTTGAATACGCCCTCTATTCTCTCGAGGTCTGTTGCGGAAGAGAGTGATGACTCAACTGCTCTCCTCCCACCTACGCCTAATTCGACCACAGTCATCAGCGGTGGCACGTCCCTCGGTAATCCGGCGTCCAGTAACATCACCCACATTAGTGCTGCCGCCCCCGTGGCCAACAACCTACCGTCCAAGTCCGAATCTGCCGTTTCTTGGAGGCGTGGCGGCAACAACAACTCTGTTCTCAGCGGAAATAATCGTGTAGTCACTTCTCCGAGTGTCAAGATCACCCCACCCCCAGGTGAACGTGTTTCCCCGCCACCCGTCGCTAGCCCCACCGCCAAAACCCGTCCCGTCCCCCTTCGATTCAGCTTCGCCGCATCTCAACCGTTGCCAGCTGTTGCAATCGACACCTCCACTGACGGCGTTGACGGAGACGATGCAGAATCCACATCATCATCCAAGTCTGCGTCCAACTCGTCCCCGACTACACCCCGATCCTCCTCTTCCAATGACTTGCCCCTTTCGCCGCGCGAAGAGGCTGCCAAGAAATTGTATGAAGGACTTGGTATCGGAAGGCCTGCTCCTACCCCGCAGGCTCTTTCGGTCGTGAGCCACAGGATGGCAAGCCAGCCCATGAGGCAGCCCCGTGGGCCGCCCTCGGGAGCTGATGAGCTTGGGCCCAAGAATTTCGCTACGCGGATCAGGAGGAAGGCCATCGGAGGTCTAGGCGTTTTGATGGGAGCAAGGGAGAGGAGGGAGATTGTCGAGGCTTACTGAAACCTTTGTTGTAATTGATCAGGAGGTGGCCAAGGTTTCGTTCTTTCTTTCTTTCTTTCATCAATGAGCGCAGAATGCTCCATCACTATACACTCTTTCGTTTCGTTCCTTGTCGTTTATTATCTATTACGGGTATTGGCCTCTGGACGGACACATGGTGCTGAGGCAGCTGGTTCACCCCGCTCTTCTGGTCCTCTTTCTTTTCCTTTCCCAAATTCCAAATGTCTTCGCCTTCTCTTTCCTGGTCGCCTCCGACACCCTTTCATTGGTCCCGGCTTCATTCGACCGTCTCATCGCCGAGTGTATCGAGACCCGGATGCACGGATCAACAGAACGACAGGGTATGATATCGGTGGATGTGTACGAACGCCAAATCAATGGGGCTGTAGGGGAGCGGTGCTTCCTCCCCAGGAATGTCGATAAAAACTCAATCACAATGTTTTATTATACAAAGCGCTTTCTATCTCTCGTCTGTTACAAGAGTATGTAGTACCTCGTCTGCATTGCTGTCTGTACTCCAAGAGGTTCACTTGTTATTCTCAGTGGCTCATCAACAACAATTGTGGATGGCAGCCAAACTTTTTTACTTGCACCGTTGCCCTACGATGGCTTTTCCATGTTCCTGTTCCAATGTACTCAGATATTAATGCTGAAGGCAGATTGTCAGGGTTCACATACCTGCCATTCCTCTTTACTGATCCAAAGTTGATGGAATGTGCCCAAACTCGCCAGAATACTACCACCAAGCCAACTGCCATAACGTCGCTCAGTGGGATTACCCGGGGCATGGATTTTGACCTAGGTTTTTCGTTAGAAGACTCCTGATATCAGAAAACAACGACGTTGGAACCAACATGAGGGAACTTCCTGCCCAACTCGTTGCCCAAACGGTCGGCAAACCCAGTAAACAAGCTTCCGCCGCCCGTAAGGACAACATTGCCCATCAGGACCTGACGAAGCTCTGGATCGCAGGCTCGCAGTGACTCGCCGATCAGCCCAGGAATGTTGTGAGGAAGGCTCGGGTTGGATGCCTACATGGCGTGTAATATAGTATCAGTCATTTGGACATCGAATAGCGGATCCATAACATACAACTAGTTGTGGAGAGTGGAAGAAAAATTGTTCGCCAACCGAAAATCGTTCGGGACCGAAGTATGCATTAAAGCCCGATGGGAACTCGTATTGTCTGGGAGGTCGGCTTGACGCTACCCTGCAAGGATTCGGACGAGTAATCAACAGGACGGCCGCATGGTTCGAGGAATCAAGGTTTGCTTACTGTTCGTTCCATCCCTGGTCCAACACGCCCGCGACACTCTGAATCCACTCATCAATCTCTCTGCCTTCATACCATGCCCTCCAGCTTTCCGTAGTGCCCGCAACACGGTCTTCCCGAAGAGTGAACCGCGGAGGCGCTCCAGGTTCTACTGGCTTCGCCAAGGTCGGATTAAGCGGTGGGAAGATGGCGTTTAGAACTTACTACTTTGTTGGCTACTAGCTGATGTGGAAACAGTTCGACGCATCGGCGGAGTGGGGTTGGGGTTACCAGGACGTGTCTTGCGTGGGCTTGGACCAGTTTGGGCAGAGCAGAATACACTAGGCCTGAGAATCATGTTCATCGATGAGCCAACTTAGTAAGCATAGGCGATTGTAAAGAGACCTTTTCGGAGGACAAATCCATCAACAACAGGTGTGACGCTTGCCATTGTCTGTCCAACGTCGATCACGAGAGCAGATCCTTTTCCAGCAGCGAACCTGGGTGGATGCAATTCAAGAGACGTGCGAAACTCCAGATTTACAGAACACATACGCGTTCAAGACGCCTGTGTTAGCTATATAAAAGGCAGGGACTTGAAACTCCTCAAACATAATTTCGGCCATTCGTTCGCGGTTCGCCGTAGTGTTCCATGCTGGTTCCGTGACAAGGACTGGGTGTTCTTCCGCATTACAACGCATAATATCCACCACCGCGTGAGAAATAAGATGTGGGATGGGATTAAAGTCGTTGACTGTAACAGATTGGTTCATCTGAAGCCACATAGAGAGCGTTCAAACGCACTGAGTCCATCACGCAAAGGATTCCCTATCTCCATCCCTTCTCTCCATATGGATGGCCCATGCTGTCCCAGGTATAACTTGGTGTTTCTGAGTTGCTCTGTGTCGGCGTTTTGTTGCGTCCCATTTCCTGCGTCCGCCATCGAAACATCCACGTCTGAGGATTCTCGTTTGTACCCATAGGATGTAGGAATAATCGCTTTTGGCGTGTCGTCGCCTGCGTAGCCTGCTCGTAAAGACGAGAAACCGATGTCAATCACGAGCGCGGAGACTTCATCTGAAAACCAGAACAGGAGTGTAGGTTATTCACACTTGTTTATGAACCGACTGACCGCCTCCATAGTTAACTGGCATTGCCTTTGCGACCAGCAGAGTTGGCTTGTCTTGGCCGATCAAATCTAAGGCTACTGGCGTTGGTGACCACGTGACCTCAGGTTTTTTTCCTCGAGTCTCTGCTAGTCGACGAGTTATGGTCGTGGACGATACCAGAAAACAACCTAGGAAGCGTAAACAAGCACCCGATGAAGACCTGGAACGTCGGACGTTTTCCCACGCAGTGCACTTGGAGATGCTGAGCGACGAGGAGGAGGAAGATGTTGCTGTGTCAGACGATGGAGGAGTAGATGACTTCCCAGAGATTGACGTGAAAAGTGATAGTGAGGAGGAAGAGGAGGAGGAGGGGGGGAAAAGTGACGCAGATGAGGAAGAAGAAAGTGAAGAAGAAGACGGTTCGGACGACTCTGATCTTCATATATTTCCAAAAGCCAAGACCATTACCTCCGATATCACTGGCAAACCGAAACGCGTATATCCAGAGATAGAGCCAGATTACGATTCTGATTCATCCACGGAAGACGTATGATTTTCTATCTGTTCACGAACTTACCTGAACCGCGTCCTTTCTCTAGACTCCAAATCGTGTCGGCAATGTACCTATGCACTGGTATGATGATCTTCCCCACGTGGGTTACGACATCAATGGAAAGAAAGTGCTACGACCTGCTCGAGGTGATGAATTAGACAAGTTCTTGGAAACTGTCGAAGATCCCTCGTCCTGGTATGTCCTTGTACTCTCCGAGTGTTGTTGCAAGGCTCACACTATGGCAGGACAAGCGCCTTCGACAAGACTGCACAAATGGATAGACCACTTACCACCGAGGAGCTAGAGATCATCCGTAGACTACACGCCAATGAGGTCCCCGATGCCAATTATGACCCTTACGAGCCAATGACCGAATGGTTCACTGGTAAAGGCAAAGAGGAAGTGATGCCTCTTTCGGCTGCACCTGAACCAAAGCGTAGATGGGTGCCAAGTAAATGGGAAAAGCAAAAGGTTTTTTCCCTTCAGCATCGCAGTAGTCCCCCATTATTAATATTATTCATAGGTCATGAAAATCGTTCGAGCTATCCGTCAAGGGCGAATCATACCATCAAAACCAAAGATTTTGTCTTCCCAGCAACAGTTCTATCCCATCTGGTCCGAGCCCTCATCCTCCCATGCACCACCTCTTCCCGCTCCCAAACCACGTCTTCCAACGAACGCAGAATCATACAATCCCCCGGAGGAATACCTTCCAACCGAAGCTGAGCGTATTCAATGGGAAAACCTCGATCCAGAGGACCGGGAGCAGGATTACTTGTCTCAAAAATACCCTGCCTTGCGGCTTGTCCCTGCATTTGACCAGTTCATCAAGCAACGGTTCAACCGCCAGTTAGATCTTTATCTCGCTCCCCGTATTCAAAGAAAAAAACTGAACATCGACCCTAACACCTTGATACCCAAACTTCCGAGCCCCAGTAGCCTGAAACCCTTCCCGAACTATAAATCGTTGAAGTTCACGCACGCCAAAGGTCGTGCAAGGTGTCTCAGTGTTAGTCCGGATGGAGCGTGGGTAGTAAGCGGAGATGAGGATGGCGTAGTTAGCCTCTGGGAAGTCAATGTCGGTCGAGAAGTTAAAAGGTGGAAGTTTGACGACAAGATTGGTGCATTGGAGTGGTGTCCGAGAATCGATATAAGCTTCTTTATTGTTGGCGTGTACGTGAATCTCCATTTCATCTCTGTCTGCAGTGCTAATTAGCTCAAAAATAGCGAGGAGTGCCTACATTTCGTCATTCCTCCCAACCTGTCACCGACGGTGTTCACCCTGACGCAGGCTGTACTTGCACCCTCTACCCTTCCTCCGGCACCAGCCACCCCATCCCCAATCAAATGGATCACTCCGCCTACTAACTCTTTCTCTACTGAAGTTCCTATTCTCACCATCCACATGCCCACTTCCTCTGGGTTACCCAAACAGATCACTTGGCATCGGAGAGGAGATTACATGGCTACAGTTTGTACGTAGCGGTTATTCTATTCCTTCACTTCTCTCTATTTACTCCTTGTTTCTAGCCAGCGGTGAAGGCCAGGGAGGGGTTTGGATTCACCAAATTTCGAGGAGGCATTCGCAGGCTCCGTTCAAAAAAATTCGAGGCTCCGTTCAATTAGTTTTGTTCCATCCCTCAAAACCTAATTTCTTCGTAGCGGTATGTCTGCTGTTCCAATATTTGCAATCAGCATGTTGCTAACGTCGTGAGACAGACACAACGATATGTCAGGCTTTACAATCTGTCAGAGCAAAAGCTCCTGAAGACGCTGACTCCTGGTATCAAATGGATTTCTTCCATGGACGTCCACCCATCGGGTGACCATCTAATCGTTGGAGGATATGATCGGAAATTGTGCTGGTTCGATTTAGAGCTCAGCGACAAGCCCTACAAAATTCTTAGGTGTTTCTACTCGTCTGAGAATGATGAATACCGCTTATCAGGTCTCAGGTACCACACTCGGGCCCTGCGCTCCTTGCATTTCCATCCTACTTATCCGTTATTCGCCTCGTCATCGGATGATGGTTCTATCCAAGTATTCCACGCTAGGGTGTACAATGATCTCATGACGGATCCTTTGATCGTACCACTGAAGATTCTCAGGGGCCACGATGTCAAAGATGGACTTGGGGTGCTTCAGGTTACGTGGTGTGCGAGGCAGCCTTGGCTTGTTAGTGCGGGTGCCGATGGGAAAGTTGCTGTGTGGTGCAGTTAAATTTTGCCCTACTTTTTGATTTTATTGATATGGTTTCGTCGACGGTTGACAAAGCGGCATCATTATCATCCGTTTAGTTCGTTTCTCAAGATCTGCGGGTATGACTGATGGCCGTCTTCTTTGTTTGGAGCTATAGAAAATTTAACGAAGTTCACGGAGCTGGGTTTCTAGTGGCATTCAGACAGTCCAGGCAGATGAGTACCCATAAGCACTAAACTTTTTACCCTCGACAACGACGAAGTCAGATTTGATGCATGACGGCGGCGCTCTGACGACTTCGGAAGGCGATAAATAGAGGATACATGCTGATTCTTGACATAGTCAAATTTAATGTTTCGAGTTTTGCAGGTCCGATGCAGACGGTCGCCAGGCAGGACTCGGAGTGTATGTAACACACGACATATGACCCGCCTTCACTTCGACGCTGGTTCTAACTTGAAGCAACTTGGAAGTTCAATCTAGCTTAGCGATGTACCATTTCGTCCACAACCCCAATGGCGTAGTACGCTTCCTAATAACGGAGGTGACGGTCCAAATATGTACGGCAGCACAGAAATCGGCGTCTTTCTTATACATGCTGAAGAAACAATGAGAACTCCGAAATATTGCGGACGCGGAGGTGACACTTCGAAACCCCTTCGATTTGATCTACGTTCTGTGTCGCACCTTAAAGACTGGCGGACCCGCAACGATATCCTTACCCCTTTTCTCTGCTGACTTTTCTGCCCAATCGTTGTGGTGAGTTTTTGTTCTGACTTGTCCGTAGGTTGTGATCACTGACCGAGGAAGATCTAGATGGTTCACTGGTCAGACCCGAACGAGATTTTACATGATTCAGGTTTGCTCTGTTCAAGTTTACAATGTTTTATACGAATAATCGCGTATAGATGTATTTATCAAACTGATCTACGCCCTGTTTGGGCTATATCTCTGGGAACTTTTTCAAACATGTGGATTTGAATGGTCTTTGATCATCGGGGAACGCAAGTTCCGTTGGCCATTGGTGACTCCATATTCACCTTCTGACGTGATCTTTGATATTAATTATAAATTCTTCCGGACAGAGTGCGTTACAGTGCTGTTCTAGCTAACACCCCAATTCATTTGACAACCCTCCTGCCAGCCTTTTTCTTCTTGTGCCGCTACTGCATCCTGTTCGCGTTTGTAGGCTTGTATGTATATT
>QLPF01004931.1:0-43040 GCA_003314045.1 Hygrophorus pudorinus | reverse complement strand
CCGCTGGTACATGTACTGTCCTGAGCATCGTCAACGTCCATCATCAGAACCTATTGTGAATTCAGGTAGGATGAGTCGTGGCGCGCTATGGTGACTCGACACTACTCACCGTCGTTGTAGACGTTCGCACGTTTGTTTCTCAGGCTGATACGCTAGGTCTATCCAGGACAATATTCATCGCTTATCTGTGTCCAATGTCTAGAGCGTAAAAACCGTCAAGTCTAGACTGAATTAGTGAGAGAACAACCTGGATTGTTAGCAACACACAGCTTGGCCGGGCCCATTGTCAGTTGAGCCGGTGGCTGTCGAGTCACGCCAAGGGGGACAAGCACTCGGGGACGGCCGAGTAGAGATCTAATAGTAGCCGCCCATCTCCACCTTGCTCTCCTCCCACCGGGTCGTCACCCTCGAGGCCTCGAATCGAGCTCGCTGTTTAACGCGCTCTACGATCTCATTCGTTTCTCATAGCATCCTTGACAGTACAGCTTCTCACCTTCACCTTCCCACAATGCCCCTCCCTGGGAATGGAATCCTCTCTCTGCAAGGGCATTCACGACCAGGAGATACGGTTCATTCAAAGCCAAAACAAGCCATGATCGTTCGCATGTCAGCGGAGACTCTTGAGGAGCTCGAGTCGTTTCCGCACCAGCCGCCAATGCAGTTTGAGTTCGGAGAAAATCCAGTACGTTTCTGTCTTCGATTGAAATTGGCAACCCAAAATGAACTATAATGCAACAGGGTATCTACATTGGCGAGATGTTCTTTCCTATGCGGCCGCTCAAGGAAGGCACCCCACACGAACTTTACCTACGGGCTTCATCCGCTGCGAAGCCCATGGCGCCGTTAAAGCTCTACGCAAATGTCATTGGAAAATTCACAGTCGAGCGTGAGCTTCGAGAGAAAACACAAGCCCAACTTCGAGACCGCACACGAGAGGAGGAGAAGCTGCGTAGAGGACACCAGACTCAGTGGCTGGAAACCCCCCCTGATTTGCCTGCAACCAATGGAAAGAAACGAAAGGCACCACAAACCCCATCCATGTTTCGAAAACCCGCGGATCATCTGCGGCCTAACAATGTATCAGCTTCATCAAGTGCCCAATTACCCCGACCTACCACACCTCTCCCTCCGCCGCAGTCTTCGTCTACAAGAGAAGGTATCGCACCCATTCGGAAACGGTTGATCCAATGTTTAGCAGTTTCTGAACGTACTGCTGATGAGGTCGTCAAGTTGGTCGGTGGTGGTGACCCTGATTCTTCCGTGCGCAGAGATTTCATGAACCTGTTGGATGACGTCAGTGCCTGACTACTTTCAACCGTCTGCCTCGATGTATCTAACCTTGTCTGTAGGTTGCGGAGCAAACAACGCCTGTAAAGAAGGGCGGAGACACCTCTCTTCGGCCGTGGCGTCTCAAAACACGGACATGGCTCGAAGTTCGACCTTATGAATGGCCTAGGTTGAGCGAAACAGAACGGACGAATTTGGCTCGGACTGCCCGTATGGCATTCCAGCGCCTGAATATTCCTGAAAGTGATCCTGCATGGGCTCATGTAAAATATCGCGCTGCTGCATCAGCTGCGCCTCCTTTAGCTGCGGCAAACCTCTCCAAGAATAGCACGAGTGTTCGCGGTCCATCCAAGACTGGCACAGCGAAAGCAGAGGCCCCGAAACGTGGAGTGTTGTCGAAGGATGCGAAGGAGAAGAAAGCACAGGCGAAGGCAGAGAGTGCGCGGTCGAAAGCGGAGGTCCTCATGAAGGATGAAAGTAAAGTTGCCCCAAGGGTCAGTGCAAATGCAAGTGCCAAAGGAAAAGAAGGGGTGGCAGAGGCAGAAACGAGTGGCACAAAACCGCCTACGCGACGAGGCCCAGGTTCGGGATACAGGGTGTCTAAGTCCTCTTCTCAAGACCAGAGCTCTCGGGGTGGGAGTGCAAGTACGGATGGCCCGAATCCTACTCCGGCCATCCAGAAACCTTTGGATGCACGTACGAAAGACAGGGAGCCACCAGCGCCCTCATTAGCTGCGAAGCCCCCACCGCTCATTCCGCCCTCGATGCCTAATCAAGAAAAGAAGAGTGCTAGGCCATCGACCTCAGTTTCAAGGATGAAGAAGGTGACGGAGCCAGCTGTTGGAGCGTTTAACTCGGATAGACCGCCGAATAGGGATGGAGATGGAGAACGCGAGAGAGATGCGCGTAGGGGTGATGGGGGCGTGACGAGAGAAAAGTTGACGCAGAAAGAGGGCGCTCTTACGGGTATGAAACGCAAGAAGCCTACTCGCGATTTTGAGGACGCTATATCGTCGGTGCAGAAAAGACGCAAGACGGACGAAACCGCCCTCCCTATTATAACCCCTTCATCGAGAGAGCACGAGCCAAGAATGAGGGATCTTTCCCTGCCGAAAAAACCTGACGCATTGGCTGTGCCCCAGCGATCGAGGTATGAGGAGCCGTCACCATTACCCCCCCAGCCCATGCGCGCAAAGGTCAAAAGGGAAAGGGAAGGCTCCCCAACGCCTTCTCTTGCGTCTGCTCGGCCAAGGAAGAAGAAGGAACCCTCGCCATTACCCCCGGCACGTAGTTCTGCGGTTTCCCAACCCAAAGTATCGTCTGGGTCGTCCCAACGCCCTAACTATCAAGTAGAACGATCTACGAAAGCAAACGGAGCTTCTAAGACCCGTCGTAGATCCCCCATTTATACTTCCTCAGAAGACGAAGGCGACGTTCGTCGACCAGTTAAACGTGATACAGCTTCTGACCCAGTCCCTCAGGTGCACGCATCCCAGGCAACACATCCCCACTCTCGTTCTCACTCTCATACCCGTCCTCGACCATCTCGCCCAGCCCTCACCGACCGCGCCAGCCTCCGAGCACACTACAGTTTATCCTACTCTGAGTACATCGCATATTTCCAACGAGTCTTCGCGCAGAAGCGCAAAATCGAGGAACTGTTGAAAACGAGTAATGTGAGTGGAAGCGTAGCGAGCATCACGGACTCGGATGGGGATGTGGAACTCATGGATACGGAAGAGCTTGGTAAACTTAGTGCTGATTATCGGGCGCTGGAGGAAGAGTTGGATGGGATTCAGCGTCTGTTCAAGGGGTCGGGGAAGGAGGGCTTTTTGTCGGACTGGTGTCTGGATAAGTAAGAATGAACTTGCAATTGAACATGATTAGACTACTTTTCGGATGGATCACGTCTATCGTGGACAAATTTCAAGTTTGGTCGAACTTGAAGCTGAAGCTCTGAAGCTCTGAAGCTTTGAAGCTTCCCATTGAAAAGTCGGTCTGGCCAGCTGGGCAATATTGATCTGACCACGATCGAATGATAGGATAACCCGAGTCATGTAGATATTCTTGCCACTGATCTCATCCAGGATGCAAATTCTTCAGAACTCCTCTGGGACCGATGCCCGTGGATCCACATTCAACGACGTTGCGGGGCACCAGATCAATAATCCTTACTCATAATAACATTCAGAACGTCGATAAAATAGGTGAAAACTACTGTGATTGTATCGCGTCTACCGTGACATCTGACACGAACAATCCAAGACGTTCATCCCCCGCATACTGTCTTTGCCCGGTTTGACCACAATGATCGAGCGCCATGTCTGAAGGGCACACGGATGGATATCCTCGAGGAGGTCGATGAGTGGATAGATGCAAGAGATGCACCGGTGTCGGGGGCAACTTCCTCACTAAATCGGCCCATATTTTGGATCAATGGATCCGCCGGAACGGGAAAGACGACGATTGCTTACACAGTTGCTGAGTCCTGTCGAAAGCGCAGGATTCTCGGGGCAAGCCTTTCTGCTCTCGTGACAATGCAGAATGCAGTAATCTTAATCTCATCTTTCCGACATTGGTTATTCATGCGTATCTCACCAGCTAGAAGAGCTCGTCGTCAAGCCTCTTCGTACCCTGCGAAAAACATTTCCTTCCTGTGTTGTCATCGTATTGGACGCCCTCGACGAATGCAAAGACAGTGGGGCCGTTTCCATCATCTTGTCTTCGCTTTCTCCCCTCGTCGATGGACTTTCGCCACTGAAAATCTTGGTCACCAGTCGCCCCGAACAGAATATCACGCAGGCCTTCTCAAATCATTTGTGTCCTGCAACTCAGGAGCTCATATTGCACGAAGTCAAGTTAGAGGTAGTGCAGAAGCATATTGAGCACTACCTGAGAACAAGTCTTGCTCGGGTCAAGCAGTCCTATGGCCTGGATCGCTCGTGGCCATCCACAGGCGATATCCACGATCTCGCACGTTTATCGGTTGGACTGTTCATTTTCGCGTCAACTTCTGTCAAATTTATTGAAGATCGGAACTACTGTGATCCTAGACTTCAGCTTTCGGAGCTCCTTCGTAAAACAGCCGAGAGCGTCAATAGCTCATTGTCTCCACACCGCTACCTAGATCGGTTGTACATGGAGGTCTTGACCCATGCGTTTCCTGAAATGTCACCTCACCTTACCCGTCGGCTCAAAATGGTTCTCGAGACCCCCTCTCTTCAGTGGCTCTGGAGCGGTTGCTTAACTTGAAGGAAGGAACGGTTCGGCAGACTCTTGCACATCTGCACTCGGTTGTCCTAGTACCCGACGACGCCGGTCAAATAATTCGCTTACACCATCCATTGTTCTTCGACTTCATGACAAGTCGGACTCGATGCCTGAATCTGAAACTGGTCGTAGATGCCCGGAGTCAACATGCATTGCTGGCTCGTGAGTGTCTGATGGTCATGAAGGACCTCAGGCGCGATATCTGCCATATTAGAAATCCTTCGACCCTCAGTAACGAGGTGGATGACATCCCACCTCAGCTTCAGTATGCCTGCCGTCATTGGGCTTGTCACCTCACTAACGGTATGATATCTGATGTCCTTCTGAATCTCATGAAGGAGTTCTGTTCGAAATATCTACTCTACTGGGTGGAGGTGTGCAGTCTGTTAGGCGAACTTCGAAACGCACTTTTGGCATTAGATTCCGCACAGAAGGCGCTCGCCGTACGTCATTTCATTTCTACATACCTCAAGGATTATACTTACCGGATTCGTTAGAACTTTGGCCAGAATACGACTGATGTCAGAACATTACTACACGACTGCGAGCGCTTCACCCATCAATTCTTTCCCGTCATCAGTACTTCCTGTCTTCATGTATACCACTCAGCTCTACTCTTGACTCCAAAGGAAACATTAATCTACAAGAGATATCAACAGGAACTTGTGCTCCCGATGGAAGTATACAATGTATCAGAAAAGACACGGGGTTCGTGTATACAGACAATGGATTGTCATTCCCACTGGGTTTATTCAGTCGCGTTCTCGCCGGATGGCACCCGTGTCGTGTCTGGGTCTTCTGACAAGACTGTTCGATTGTGGGATGCTGTCAATGGTAAACACCTCAACACGCTCAAGGGTCATTCCGACCATGTTAATTCGGTCGCATTCTCGCCAAATGGCACCCGTGTTGTGTCTGGGTCTGAGGACAAGACTGTTCAATTGTGGGATGTAGTCAGTGGTACACACCTCAACACGCTCGCGGGTCATTCCGACCATGTTAATTCGGTCGCGTTCTCACCGGATGGTACCCGTGTCGTGTCTGGGTCTTGGGACAACACTGTCCGATTGTGGGATGCAGTCAGTGGCACACACCTCCACACGCTCAAGGGCCATTCCAGCAACATTTTTTCGGTCGCGTTCTCACCGGATGGCACCCGTGTCGTGTCTGGGTCTTCTGACAAGACTGTTCGATTGTGGGATGCTGTCAGTGGTAAACACCTCAACACGCTCAAGGGTCATTCCGACCATGTTAATTCGGTCGCGTTCTCGCCAGATGGCACCCGTGTCGTGTCTGGATCTTACGACCACACTGTCCGATTGTGGGATGCAGTCAGTGGTGCACACCTCAACATGCTCGAGGCACATTCCACCTATGTGAAGTCGGTCGCGTTCTCACCGGGTGGCACTCGTGTCGTGTCCGGGTCTTACGACCGCGCTGTCCGATTGTGGGATGCAGTTACCGGTGTGCCTCTCGCCACGGTTGAAGGGGATTCGTCCATTGTCACATCAGTTGCAGAGTCTCTAACATCATCCCAAACCTCGTTGTCGCGATCCCCTCCTGTTGCTTCGTCAAGTGTCACTCGACCCACTTCTAGTTACATCATTGACGACAGCTGGGTTTGCTCCCTGCCTCAGCAGCGACGACTTTGTTGGATTCCGGTGTCGTGCAGGCCAGCATACCCTGATTGTGTAACCTGGAACGGAAATCGTGTTGCTCTGGGCACCGAGGATGGGCGGTTTGTTATACTTGATCTCACTGGCATAGAGTCATTGCAATGCGAAATCAATTAGTTTGTGTGTCCGTTGTTGCTACATTGATCAAACTCATGTGTGTCATTTTCGTTGTTCCCACTGAACTCTGCACGAAAAAAAACGAGGTTATAGAGTGATCCCAACACACATTCACCTTTCAAACCCCAAATGTACAGATCCATCTGTACGACACTTCCGCCCAAACTGAAATGTTTAGAGGATGGAATGTCGACTGACTTTGGACGAGCCACTGCTCCCCAGATCATCATCCACCCAAGAAGTGCGACATCCTGCGCTACAAGCTCCTCGGCGGCCTCGCCGTCCGCAGGTGCCTTCCCTCCTCGTGCATCGCTGACTCTTACTCTTACTAAGTGCTCTGACCCTCACCCCTCGACGGCGCCTGCTACGGCGTCCTCCTCTTCGTCATGGAGTCCGCCGCCCGCGCAAAGTCCATGAAATTGACCGACGGGCAACGTCCGCTAGAGCTTCGTTGGCATCACCTTACCACGGGCATCCATATCATAGATCCCACTCGCTGTCACAAGCTTGGCATCGACCGTCCTGATGCCGAGGCAATCCAAGTAAGATGGGTCGCAAAGAAGTCTGAGTCTTGCAGCTTGCAGCCGCGCCCAACTTGAAAGGGCCGTCAAACAAGACGCGGAAAGTTGCTGTTGCAATGGCAAAAGATACTATCATGACAGGCCTAGGGAAAATACTCTCCAACAAAAATTCGTCTCTAGATTTCAGGACCAGACTCGGTGACCTACAGTAAGAATTTATTTGAGATATCTCGTTACGTCTAGAATATCATAGTGCCAGTGTATGGTTACTTCTGTTTATCCGTGAGTTTCACGGTGCGCTGCGCTTGCAGCATGGTCTCCCGCCAGAGGAACGTTCCTGCAACTGTAGCACCCGGTCCAAATGCTGGGATCGCTATCGCAGACCATAGGACGAGTAGGAGAATCTCTTTCGCGTTTCGCGGGAACCATAAAGTGGCTAGTATCGAGGAGACAAATCCCCCTGTGGCGTCCCATTTAAGGAAGTTCAGGATACCCAACCCAAGAGAGGTCACGGATGGGTCAAGTGGGTGCAGGGAAGGGATAAACAAATGCTTGAACGTAGCGTAATCTCGAAACTTGGGCCATACTATTGCGATGTGGTACGAAGAGGTGAGGACGAAGAGGACAATGTAGGTCGCTCGAATTGTGTTGTATCCAGACTCTGACGACGGACGAAAGAAACGATGCCCCAAATGAGCAATGGTCATGTAGATGGGGAAACCTTGCCAGATTGCTGTGACATATGCATCGTCTAGGCTGATCATACCTGCAGTGGGAATGAGGTAGGCGACGACAAGAGCGAAGAGGATGCCTTCGGCATCACCGTGGTCGATTTTGGTATGCGTGCCTTGTGCCCGTTTATGCAGGCTGGATGTTCCGGTCCAGATGAAGGTGAGCCAATACAAGGGCATGGTGAGGCCAATCGAGATAGATTGGTACGACAGGCCAACAATCAATGGCAGAGCGAGGGCCGCACTGCGCCCATTCCGTGCTGCTTCGATGTAAGGAATGGTGGCAAGGGTCGCGAAAGACACGAAGAACTCTGTGAAGAATGGAAGTGTCGACTCGTCCATTGCAACATGAAAGAAAGTCACGATGAAGCAGACAAGAGCGTCGAGAGGGGCAAAACCGGTATAAGGCAAAAGGAATGAAGGGGAAGAGGAACACTGGGCAGCGATTTTGATATCCGTACGGGACGTAAGAAAATGATTGACTATATGATATACGGCAAAGGCAGAAATTGTGGGGAACACGAGAATTGGTATAATTCGCTCTATGAAAATGATTGCAAGGTGAGTTTTGACAGTCGAATTGTTAAAATAAAGTGAAATTACCTGTCCAGAGGTATGCCATAGTCGTAGTCTTAACCAAGTCTTGACGGCAATAGAGTGGGCTTCGTGATACACCGCTGAATCTATATTACTCCAAGCCTTCTTATTCTGGTCATACATGACTGAGTTGATGCCCCCCGCTGTCTAGCGACGAGGAACACGGAATTGACATTATAGTACTGATCATGGTGGTCCTCTTGTCGACCGTCACCTCGGAAGCTACATATCCACCTACGCCTCGGCCCTCACGGCCTTTGAAACTGGGTCTACAACATTTCTCAGAGCCGACAACACTGCGCTGGCGGTCATCTGCAAGCTCCACACGCTCACGGTCTTGATGCGTCTGTTCATATTGGCTTGGGTGACGTGGTAGGCAAGGGCGTCGTAAATCTGTAAGAAGGGCAATATAAGTTATAGTAAGAGCACAACGGGAGAACGAAGGTTATACCTTGAGCGAAATCTCATCCACAAGTCCAGCTAAGGAAGAAACGTGTTGACATCAATAAGTTCAGTACGCCCAATACTAAACAATGTGTGCTTACTTTCCCACATCTACAAGCACAAAACGACACGTCAGCGCACATGTTCTTCCGATATTGTAAGTGTGAAGCCGATACTCACAGTCCATGACCCATCGAAATCGCTCAGATTCTTCATAACCCGACAATGGATAGGCACCAAGGTCCGATTGGCGCTGTCACCCCCACCATTAATAAACGTCAACAATGAAGAAACGACGAAGAACGCACTTCATAAACGCAACGATGGGCCTGATGAGCGCACTGTTCACGTACGATAAATTATTAGCGAATATTGGGACAGCGGCCTTTAGATCCCTGAACCGCAAATCGATGTCAATGATCACTCTTGATACCTCTTCTCCATCTGCTTTCTGCCCCATCCCAATCACAGGACTGTCAAGTTTATCCTCAGGGGCGCTCAATGCTGGTTTGGCTAACTCCCTCTGCCCTGGTATCCTCTCTGTGTCTGAAGAAAGGGACGTTGAAATCGCATCCGCTATCTCGCCAAGCAGCGCATTGAATGGGAGGTCCGACTGTGGATGGCGCGGGAACTTGATGTCGAGGACTGCGTCAACTTTGCCGGATGTGATCCAGGAGATGGGACCTTCGGCAGTTGACGTCGAGTTTTTGAGATGGTCGATATTGACACCGTCAATACGGATTCTGGACTGGCGAGTAGAATGTCATCATCAGCGTCAGGCATGGAGTATATGGATGGAAAAAAAGATGTGACCAACCATCTGACCCCACTCCATGTCTCTCAAATCCCTCTCCATGGTTCTACCAATACTCTGTGGCGTATGCAAACTGAATAAACAGTTGTCGAACTGGCCCACCACCCCCTCCGCACAGAGCATATCGTAAAACAGCCAGCGCTTCCTCAAACATTTTAGGTCCGCGCGGAAGATGGAGGCGGTGTAGGGGCGGAAAGAGCCTGGTTGGTAGATGGTTATCAAGACATCTTCGAGATGGAGGGAGGTTAGATGGAATGAACCAGGCTCGGAGGGATGACGGAATGTGGATGCGTCAAGCGGGTGCTCTGGGTCCCATTGAATTGATCGGCGGTCTGGGAACTTGTTAGGTATTCAGTGGATCAAAGAGCAAGAGAGGGTACCTAGAACACCACGGACACCTTTAACTACAGCATCCGCTACCAGACCTTTCCCGTCTAACCATCTCGTGAGAGACAAGGTGACATCAATAGAATCAACATTTAAATCAAACATTGCATGATTCGTGTCCAGTTCTACTTCTACCTCTTGGCCCGGGTTTAGATCCTCGTCCTCCCCTACCCGATGGTAAGCGGGATGGCTGCTGACGTCATAGCCGACCGCAGCCAGATGTCCCGTGTTATTTCGAGAGGCGGTGGGAGACGAGGGAGGACGGCGGGAAATGTACACGTTTTTGAACGAAATCCGGGAATCTTTCCACTTGGGAACTATTGCGGATTCGAATATGATCGTCACGCCTGTTTCAGAGGTAAGGTAGTCGCTTATTGCGCGAGCAACATATTCTGTCGTCTTGTTAGAGGTTCGGGTGGCCATCGGTTTGGTAGAGAGACCTCACCTTGGAGACGTAGACTATTCACTATAGCGAAGATGACAGAAAAGAATGTGGTCCTAAGAATACAAATCAAATTGGATGCCACGAAGAAAACTATGCGGGCTTACGTTCCAAGCAATATCCATAAGGTCTGGCTCATGAGAAACCATGTCACAAATGCAGAAATATCATCCGCATTGAACTTCCGGAACGACTTGATCGTAAACCATTTGAAGCGGATCCGTGTGCGTTGCCAAAATCCATTGGCCACATTCAACAGGTCGTCGCGTGTGGGTCGATGTAGGTGGGGTAAGGATATAGCGAGGCGCCGGAAGAATAGTGAATAATTTTCAAGATATCGAGGAGCTCTCGGATCTGGCGGGGTATTCGCTTGTGCTGGGTTTTCTGGCGTGGCTCTTGTGTTGTTGATTTCGTCTTCTTTACGGACACTGGAGTAAAACCGTCGTAGAAGCGGTTGTGTTTGGTTTGATACGACAAAATGCCTGCGAGAGCTGGTCGAATGCAACGGTCGAATGAACGACTTTTGTGGTATTTGTGTAAGCGTATGCTGCTGTCTGAAAAAAGACCGTATAGTGCTATATCGGTCTACAACGGCCTGATTTACACCGCGAACAGAGTGTCTGGCGGTCGAAAGACCAGAGCGGCGAATAAGGCCAGTTGGAATAGGGCCGAGCGAAGCCATGACCCACACGAGCGTGAGTTGACTCGGACTCGAGGCTGGAACTGAATCGAGTCCACACGAAGCGGCGATGCATCAGCCTCGAGTCCCGCGGCGACGACGAAACGACCATGAATACAGTTCTGCAAGTCGGTTACAACCTACTCGACAAAGTATGTTGAACTTGATCTATGACCATTGACATCTTACAGCTCTCTGCAGGGTCTGGTACCAGACTTCATCCTTCGTCGTCCTCCTACGGGAGATAGACAACGGGTCCTTCGAAGCTAATCATGCTGCGAAGATGACGTGGGTAGAACAGGTACGAGCTAGGACTACTATCGCCGACTCGACGAAAAAAGCCAATGAGCAACACTACGAGGTAGGGCTCTCTCGAGATCTTTTGCTAGTTAGCCGGTTTCGGGCTCTGACGTGCTCTGTAGGTCTCAACCGATTTCATACTTTCCTGTTTAGGCCCGTATGCAAAGTACTCCTCATGCCTCTATCCAACCGGCAAGGAAACCCTCGAAGAAGCAGAGATTCTGATGCTCGAAAGTTACTGCGACAAGGCACAATTGAAGGACGGCCAGGATGTTCTTGACCTGGGGTGCGATATGTGGCTCTCGCATACTTCTCCAGCTGTGGTTCTCACAAAATCCGTTTATCAAGGTTGGGGAAGTTTATCCTTGTACCTAGCTCGGGTCTGTCACTCCCTGCCTTTCAGTCTCACTCCTGTCTGACTTCTCGTTAGAAATACCCCAAATCCCGCATAGTAGGTCTATCCAACTCGGCCACTCAGAAGATATACATAGACGCCACTTCCAAGGCTAGAGGATTATCCAACGTTGAGGCCCGTTCGTTACCGCTCCTGTCATCACCATATGTTTAAACTGTCTTCCAGATCATCACCGCAGACGTCAATGCATTCGACTTTGCTGGGTCTAGGCAGTACGTACGCTCTCCATTGCAGACTCGGGCATTATAAAGTAATCATTCACAGATTCGACCGCATTCTGTCCATCGAGGTTGGTTTTTTATAGCCCCGCCTTCCTTTCTCTTTAATGTCACCATCACCTCTAGATGTTTGAACACATGAAAAACTATCAACTCCTCCTCCACAAGGTGACCACCTGGCTTCACCCAAAGTCCTCCTCGGAAGACTCCGATGCTCTCTTATTTGTCCACATATTCTGCCACCGTACAACGCCGTACCACTTTGAAGGAGATGGGTGGATGACAAATATGTTTTTCTCCGGCGGGACGATGCCCTCACATGACCTCTTTGTGCGTCCACTCCACTTCCACGAAAATTGCTCTTCCATTGATGCACCTACAGCTTTATTTCCAATCTCATCTCACTCTGCTTCGCAGCTGGTACCTCCCCGGCACGCACTACTCCCGAACGCTTGAAGCCTGGCTTTCGCGGCAGGACGCGAACGGTAAGCAGGCATTGCAGGAGTTGGTCAAGGAAGGCGGGGAGGAGGGGCGGAAAACTTTTTATAGGTGCGTGTCTTTACCTGAGGCTATAATGCACGGTGCTCAGGTGTCTTTTATCCCGTTCGGTTTATCTTGGAAATAGGCTCAGGGTGTTTTATATGGCCTGCTCGGAGCTGTTTAATTACAACAAGGGGCAGGAGTAAGTTGTACCGATTCGAGTTGTTTGCCCTACTGACATCTTTGGGTTCAATGTTAGATGCGTGGGTCATTATTTATTCAAGGCGAAGGGCGGGGATTGGTTTCTCGTGCTGTCTCAATGTGTATCTGGCATGACATGAATACTTCTTGGTGAACGGTCCACAGAAATTTCCACTCAAGCTACTGACATCTACTCACTGATGCGATCGTTGGGATCAATGGTGCTCTGGCTATGCATCTTATCTGCTTCAAAAACAACCGATGATTTTTTTATTGCGGTTATATGTAGGCAGTCACTAGTCACTACGAGCTCAAGGGATCTTGTCGGGTTGTAACACGTCCAGCACATAAATCATATCGTCAGGGATGAAATGCATTCACAATCGTTGTTATCGACCGCCACATTGAATATATTCTTCGAACGATTGCAGTGACATACGAGCCAGAAAAACTTGCGGTAGGTCTCGTCGGCCTTGAAGGAGAATTATGTCCAAGGCCGATTTGATGAAATTCGTTCCTTGCAAAGGGCCTGGGGGGGGGAAGGTTTGTACTTCGATCTCGCGCCTCGAGGAATGAGAACCACATAACCTCATTATGAGCAGTTTACATACTGTACATGTAGCCCCTTGAACGACCATCTTCGACACCCACACCTCTCCATTTTTTTAAACATTGATCCGGGCCCTTGGCATGTGGTCGCGACAGGACGTAGTGGTCACTACACAAAGTTGTCGCCCGTTCTGGATGCGTGTCTACGAACAGACGTCTTTTCGTCGATGTGCACTCTGAAGGCAGGAGACGGTGTCTTGAGCGTGTTGAAGGTTTCAGGCCAATGGAGTTAGAGGAGAGGCCATGGTCTAAGGGGGGTTTGGCCGAGCCCCTTTTACCTGAGGTCTTTATATCTGAATTAGGGGGCTATGTCATACATCAGATCAGGACGTAGGGCGGCAATGCAATTGGGAACGCCACCTAGCGAACACAGTGTTGGCGGTAATAGTCGCACTGTGAACCCCTAGTTTTAATCTGGACTGGGATCAGAGCATCATGGAGTCCGGACTGTCAGCCTCCTGGCTAGATAAAAGGTGGCCCACGATCCAACTTTAGTTCATTCGACTGTTGTCTTCGCTCCAGCCCCATCAGCGACTGTCTTTACCATCTCACGACCTCCGTTACCCAGCACTTCATTCCACGACCATGCGTATACTCGCCTGCATCCTCGTGCCCGCCCTCGTCGTCCTCCAACGCGGCTCACTCGCCACGATCGCCTCCCCGTTAGCTGCTCCACAACCCCAAGAAGCATCCCCTCCCGACTTCTACCGCATAACCACAAACCATTGGGCACAAATGGCTCACGACGTTAAACGTGCCCTGGACGAAACCTACGGAAAGAGGCAGATCCATAACGCTGACTATGGTGCGAGTCCCAATGGCACTGCCTCGTCAGCCGCCTCCACCCCAAGCGAAACCGCTCCCGCTGCCAGTTCCAGCAACGCCGGCCAGAAGAGGGCGGTCTTGCCGGCGACTTACCCGATGATCAGACCTCACACGCAAGAAGAAGATGAACCTGAGGACGATGACGATCAACCTGGGGCTGAAAGGTCGGATGGAAAGTCTGCTGAGCGTAGTGATGCAAGCAAGCGATGACAGAAGAGAGCGGAATCGCACTGTCACCGTTCGAAGAGTATTTATTTGGCAACTATTTAATGGGGAGGTTCAGGGCGGGATCTCGAGTCCGTTGTGCCATGGTCTTGTCGAGGACATCAAATGGTTCCATGATTTTTTCCCTTTTCTTTTTTTTTTGCGCAATGTAACATCACACGAGTGTTCCGAATCATCACGTCGCATGGCTGCCTTGATTGAAAAGGACATGTCCTTTGACATGCAACCACCTGGCACTGGCGGTGACGGGCAGGGTAGAATGAGTCACGTGAGGCTGGTCTCAACTGCGCTTCAAGGAAATCAGCAATCAATGGATGTCGCTGAAATTAAGCAACAGGAAAATCAGCGACAAGGTCACTGATATATACCAAACAAGCGACCTACCCACTGATAAACAAGGGTTTTTCTTCCCGCAGTGCGGTGGCATCATGGACCATGTTATCCAGGCTCAGAGAAAGTGTTTCAAGTTGACCGGAACAAAATAAGTACCGATGTGACTGTTGATAGCTGTAATGGGGGGATAGGGGACGACAACCGGAAGAGATTGAGTGTGATGCGGAGCAATTTTGTAAGGACCGTAGAACTCGGAAACTGAGAATTCCGGGGAGAGCTGCGCACTGCGTGCAAAGTGTGACGCGTGGCAAGTCACACCAAGTCTCATACAATGAGCCAATACCCTCAACCTCCTCCGTCGTACGGGGCGTCTGGATCTAGCCCTAAATCTAACTTCCCTCACGGGGAGGACGTACACGAGCCCCTTCTCGGTAGCCCAAGAGGTCAAAGTGGAGCTGGCGGATTCTACGACCAGCCGTCTCAAGGCGAACTTCCCGATGATTTCAAGGTGAGCTTAATATTCATGTCCTATATAGTGTATTCTGACGAAGCTTCGCCTTGTTATCTAACTTTCAGTACGGCGTAACGGTATCCGAGAGTTCTCCTGAAATTCGAAATGCCTTCATCCGGAAAGTGTACACTATTCTCTGTAACTGATGTTTCCTTCTATTGCCCACGAGCCTACTCACTATTGTAACATTTTATAGTCTGTCAAATTGTACGTGAGAATGTCAGAACTATTCTTTCTATGTTGGCTCACTTCCAGTTACAGCTCGCTACTTGCATCGTTGGTGGATGCATTTCTCAATCACATTCCACCATCATCTGGCTGCAAACCAAGTATGTATCCGTACCCCACACAAAGTGTCTCACACTTCTTACAATCTATTCCGCAGTACTTGGGCTTTCTATGTTCCCCTCCTCGGGACACTCATCAATTTAGGGGTTCTGTACTGGAAACGGCATAGCCATCCTTTGAACCTGGTTTTACTGTCGACATTCACTGTGATGGAAGCTTTCACACTTGGCGTTGTCGTCGCCTTTTTCGACAACTCCATTGTATTACAGGCATTGTGAGTAATTTTGGTTTTTCTCGGCAATTGAAGTTATGCATATGTTGCCACTCAGAATCATTACGCTTGGAGTATTTTTGGGTTTGACTCTGTTTACACTCCAGTCAAAGGTAAGATTATATTGGTGAGCCTGGTCAATCAAGTGTGACGCCATCCCTGTAGTATGACTTCTCAGGAATGGGGCCATTTTTATTCGGAGGTCTCATAGCACTATGTACGTCTCTCATTTGCCTGCATTGTGTAGACGCTGACGTACATGTAGTCGTCACTGGGATGGTCGGAATCTTCATCCCTTTCAGTCGCACCATGGACCTCATCTTCGCTCTTGGAGGATGCATTCTATTTAGCGGATACATTGTTTATGATACGTATCTGATTAACAAGCGACTTAGCCCGGACGAGTTCATTATGGGAGCTATTAGTCTCTACCTCGAGTGCGTTTTCCCTATATTCGTGTTGTACCGTTCATTGATACCATTCCTTTTCTATCATCAGCTTCATTAATCTGTGTACGTCGCTGTTATCGTTATGTTGGTACAATGTTGACTCAACTTATTTACGTTTAGTCATCAATATCCTTCGTCTCCTCAACAATGTGGAGCGCTGAGTCGTTAATGCCGCCGATTCGGGTTGGTTCATATGTCAAACTGCTGTACATCTACACCTACTGGTTGCTTTCACCGTGAATTATCCGTTGCTTTCCAAATTCTTTCCAGTCTTTCGAAATTTTTCATCTATTCGTTCTGGTGTGTGCTAGGTACTCAATCATGATCTCTCAAATGCGTCTGCAGATTAATATACACCTTTTATTCCCAATGTCGTTGTCAGTATAAAACGTCACGAGCGACGGTTTGAAGTTTTGAAGATCGTGCTCAGACTCCACAAATGTGTAATCGATTGACCTGAACTTTCTTGCGACACCCGACAGATGTGCAATTTCTCTCGGAGGTATAGGGAACAGGATTTGTTCTTAACTCCTTTTGCTGAAACCAGCAGCTTCCTTATGACAAGAAAGATTGGAATCCGGGACAGCCATCAGTCACGCCAACTGTAAGTCGTACAGGATAAACGATCAGAATATTAATCAGAAAGATGGCAGTAGTAAGGGTGTTGAGCTTCCCTCGGTGTGCTCAGAACCATCCACAACAAGAAAAATAATAATGGATGTATTGCCAAAAAAAAGGCTACAAGATCGTCTTGGTCCGCCAGCCCGACAACTAGGTTAAAAATACATTGAGTTGAGATCAATATTACGAGTACGATGTGAGGGACTGAAAATTGCGATTAATATGCAAGACCTATATTATAAGATCCGTGAAATGGCATTGATATTAAAGAGCGATGGCAGCGAAAGAATTCGGCTGCGTTCTCGTTCTCGTCCTCGCATTAGCGGGTCCTGCATTATCATTTATTACACGATGCTCGTCGTCAAAAGGCGTCGAAAAGGGGTTCACAGAGGAAGACTGCCTTGCGTGCGTGGTTGTCAACAACCGCGTGACGGGTGTCGTGATGGGCGTCGTGGGACCGGCCTGCGAGTTCATGTCCAGCAACGCAGCTGGCACCGAGAATGACCGCCGGTGCTTATCTCGAGGAGGCGCGAGATTGCGAGGCCGTGAGGGCGGGAGAGGGAAGGTGAATTGCGTGCGAGCTGCAGGGGATTGAGTTGGTGGCGTACGCGGTCGCTCAAACCCTGAATGCAGTGGCAGGGCGAACGGACTTGGCTGTGTCTTCGAAACGGCAATGGTAGAATCCTCGCAGGTCGAGTTGACATCTGAAGGAACGCTCGCGTTTGACCGGGGTTTGGGTCGGATGGGTAGTGAGGGAGTTTGTTGTCTTTTCGTCGGCGCGATACGGTTCATCCAAGGCATGTTGGGAGGAGCAGTATTAGTGGGCGATGCGGACCAAGCGGAGTTGGGTTGATCTGCAGTAGGTGAGCGTTCCGAAGGATGGTCGATGGAGATCCTCAACGTTGGACGAGGTCGTCCCCTGGAAACTTCCTTTTCGCTGCCAACGTCATTCTCCGCAACTTGTCTCCGCAACATCCCTTTCACCCGGCCAAACCATGTGATATCACTACTCTGTGTTTCCTCCGCAGCCGCAGAAGACTTCTCTACATCGGTGAGGAACCTTTCCCTGCCCATGGCTTTCCGGCCAACCGCCTTCAAATTCATCGGCATACCGATAGTCCGCTTGTCAATGGGTTCTTTCGCCGAAGGAGTATTCTGACCGAAGAAGCTGTCCCAACTTCTTTCAAACTTCGGTTCCAGGGAACTGAGTGGGTGATCCGCAGGACGGTTGAATTGACCATTGACAGCAAGCACGGGTCTGGGAGACGGCATCGGGGTGAACGATCTCAAATCACCCTGACCTTCTTGCTCATCCCTCCTGCCACGAGAATCCTTGAACGGAACCACAATTCCCTCGAACCCCGACCGCTGCTCTTTCTGCCATCTGCGTTTCTTACGCGCTTCTACCAAATGTCGGCCATATGAATGCCACAAGATGACGCCCAGTGCGATTAGAACGACCAGACCCCACAAACCCATGAATATGCCAAACATGAGACGTTCTTTCTTCAAGGAAGCAGTATAAGTGTTGATCAGGCGCCCGACGAGTCCCTGGTCGTCGCCTTGTCCACCACCAATGGCAGCAGCCGCGATTGGCGTCGTCACTTCGTCGATTTGACCGGGGGAGAGCACAAGTACGCTCTGGTTTAGGCGTGGCATGTTGACATTGAGATTCTGGTTCAAGAAAGTGAGCGCATTCTCCAGAGCGTCAACTTTCGACCCGATTATACATTTGATGAAGTCCTGAGCGGGATTTTCGAGAATCGTGCCATTGAAGACAGAGGAAACGGCATTCTGGACTTCATTGTAGAATTCAACAAGTGTGTCGTTGAGTGTGGTCGTCGTGACATTAACCCAGCCAAAAACGCCGTTGTTGATAGATGTCTGGATGAGATCCACACGCCCGTTGACGTCATTGGCGTAAAACGAAGATTGATTGAACATGCTGTTATTGACAGAGGTCACGATCGTGTTCGAGATACCCGCAACGGCGGATGCTGCCCGATCGGAATACCTGGCTTCGAGGGGCGCAATTGCTAGCAACTGAAGCTGGACAGATAGAAGGCCAAAGAAGCCAATGAGGAAACATGCGAGTGCAGGTGGGTGGAAAACATAGTGGAAGAACCAGGAAAGGTGTGTGTGCTGCGAAGGCGACATGCGTAAACGCGCCGCCAACGTGTTGGCAATGCGAGTCAACAGTGGGTGGGCCCCATTAGCCTGAAGCATCAAGAGATTGTGATCGCTCAGAACTATTTGAGGTGAATGGGTAGAGCCAGAGTGGTAGACGGTCGGATCAGACACCCAAGCCTGGCGAGTGTATTCCAGATGACGTTTTGTGCAGCGCCACTTATACCACTCGAGGACGCAGTGAGCCGCAAGCAACAAAATGGCAAGAAGGATCAGAATGATGGTGCCAATCTTAGCGACTTTGATCAAGTCGCCGCCGAGATCGTCTACGATAGACAGGTCAATATCATTACAGAACGAGATAGTGTTTTGTTCTGGAATCGGGAGGACAGACGAGTCGAAAGAGAGGCCGATGAAGGTATCGTTGATGTCCTTTTTCAGCAATTCGAACGGCGTGTCAACGCTAGTGGTCTGTGAGAAAGTGACGACGATTTGAAATTGAAATCCTTACAGAGCGTCAAGCTTGTCCTTGATGTCAGAAAATGATGGGATCGAGCTGTTGAGCTTAGTAAGCGAGTCCTCGAAGTCGGTAGGGAGGGTGATGTTCTGTAGTGCAGATAGGCTCGGGATGTTGAACTGCGGCACAGATATGCTGCCGAAGGGGTTAACCTTGTTCAAACCTGAGACAGCACTGGCTATGGCTGAGTTGGCAGTTGAAATATCATTCTGGATTGACGTGCGGATAGAGCTTGCAGTACCCTGGACGAAAGTATTGAGCTAAAGACTAGTCAGCACAAGTCCACAGCACGTCTGACAAGCTAGAACAATGCCTCACCTCTTGCACCGCACTGATCAAGATGGCAAGGCCGCCACGAACTACGAGTTCCACAAAGCATAAAAGAGTAGAACGGTAGGTATCAATGATAAAATTGATAACGGCTTCCATCACAGTCAAAGAGAGTACCAGTGCGGCACGAGCTCCGTCCATAGAGCCATTGATGGCATCTGCGAACTGTCTATTGGTCGCGGCTGCCATATACCGAGGCATGCTTGCTGCAGCTGTAGCCGCCTGTTCTGCTGCTTTGCACCCGGTCAGAAAGTCCCCTTTCGCGTTTGCTACGGCATCCTGAGACGAAGACAGGGACAATTGCAGGCGGAATATGACGAAGATGAGCGATATGATTGGATATGCCAGCCAAGTCAGAGAGAGAAGATGAGGGAGTTCCAGGTAAGGTTTAAGTGCAGTGGGAGAGCGAGCGTCATAAGTGGGTGGCGGGGACATGAGTCGATTAACTGGAAATTTGAGAGACATGAGTAAAGGTGTCGACCTGCGACGTCGAAGTAGTACGTGGTCGTCGAGGGACGTAACGAGCAAGCAGCAAAAAAGAAGGTAAATCGATGGCCAACCGGCCGACCACGGTTTTTGAGAAATTGAGAGCCATTGTCTTTGCACTGCGACTTCATTGTTCTTGGATACAATAGGTCTTGTTGCCTTATTGGGATATACATCGGTCACGTGAAAATAAAAAAACAAAAGGCCGCACAATTTATTACTCGGAACTACGCTCCTTGAACATAACTCGGCAGTGCTTGTCGGGCGTACAAAAGGCCCCAAACCACTCCGACTGATGTTTAGCCGCCCCTTCTTCGAACTTGACATCGTACTTTAGCAACACATGCCCCATCATCGCTTTCAGTACATTCCCCGCCAAGAAGCGACCAGGGCTAGGTTGAAGAGCACGGTCACTTGTGCTCCAACCCGAAGGTGAGGTGGATAAAATAAACATACCAGGATTGTTTACCATATCCGAATGTCATATAATCGACACTTGGCGAGACCAGTTGGAGTCTACTATTTTCGTCATCTTCACCTCTCACATTGGCAAACCGGAACCCGTCGAACACATCGGGATTGGCGTAGTTGTCGGCATCAAGATGTAAAGCCACTTTGGGTACTGACAGCACGGTCCCGGCCGGGAGCATGGTGCCGTCTGAGAACGTGAAATCTTTGAGGACTTGGCGTTGCAAACCAACTGGATGAGAGCACGCTAGGATCAGCCATTCTGCGTAAAGATCGGAACAACCTACAGCATCCGGTCCCATTGATCCTTTGGGCTTCCTTGAGGAAGCTATCTACTTTTACCATCTTGCCTATGGCCGCTTTTGTCCAACCGTTTTCCTTGATAACAGACTCAACCTCCTCTCGCATGGGTTGAACATACTCTGGGTGTTCGGCCAGGGAAAACAGTCCAAAAGTGAAGGCCATCGATGCTGTGTGGTTCGCCGCAAAATTCACCGACAAGAGACGCAGGACGATAGCTCTGGGAGACCTTTCTTTCCCTTTGGCTTCTGCGAGTAGCCATGTAATCAGGTCGTTCTATAGAACTAAAGTTATGAGGACCAGTCTGAACGGCCTATGAGTTTGGGTTCACGTACCGGTTTGCCAGGCCAGTCTTCGCCATACTCCTTCTCCTTATCCAAACGCTCTTGAATTATGGGCCCAATATGTTTCAGAACACGCCTAATGGTTACGGGAGCAGGCGTAAAAATACGGCCAACAATTCTTGTAAACTTTCATGAGCAATAGGAATGAGACAAATCATGGTAACTCACGGTTTCAGAAATGGGGGGAAAAGGTTGATGATTGAGGCGCTCTTGGCTAGACTACCCGTAAAGTACTTCAAAATATCCACATAGTCAGGATCTCGGCCTAATGAGAATTTTACAGATTGGTAAAGAGATATTCTGCATCGATATAGAATGACTCACACAGGGGAAGGCCTACAGATAGCCTATTGTTTACCCGAACAATGATCTGCGTCATGGTATTCATAACCGGAATACTGGTCCATTCTGTTCAGAAAGGTGCCGCGCATAAATTGGACATCTACACTGTTGAGACAACGAACCTCCGTGTTGAAGAGAGATGTTATCACCGAAGGCCACCACAATTTCATCACGAATATCAGCGAATCTAACACCCAAGTTGCGGTTGAGAATGTTACGAATCACTGGCACGTGGTATGGATTCTGAGCGACTGCGGGTCCGACGGTGTACCGTGTTTGAAATTTCTTTGCGGGACAACGTCGTGGAAATCGTCGTGTGAAGAGGATACGGGACAGCCCACCTCCATCAGGACTTCATGCAAGGATAGTTGGTCAGACGGCGCTGATCGAACCTCTTCGATAAACTTCGGTCCAGTGACCACAACTACCCAGTAATCGAGAGTCGATATTTTAAAGAACCCCCCACGGTACTACGCCGATGGTAAAGGGTAAATTTCGATGACTGACTACATGAAATAAAAATACCTTTTCGTAACCTTCTTGTACAATGTCCAAGGCGTTATGCACGAACCTGATGGCACTGATATATGACGAAAACAGACCAGAAGGTCCAATAGCTGGTATAGCGTCCAGCTACAGGATAACGAAGTAAAAAACGGCAACAGGGTGATAATGAACATTGCTCACATTCGGCCCTCTAGCGCTTGACAAGTGCACGACAATGAAAACAAGGATGCCTGCGAGTCCATATTTCAGTAGAGAAATAGTGGTATCCTCCATAGCAGCGGATGCTCCCAACTGACCATCCAAGCTTGCTTAAGTACGGTTCAGTTATCACCTTGTGCCGGCAGAAAAATATAGCCAGCTTCTTTGCAGTCTGCTCGGCTCTGAGATCCCTGATCTGAGGCCTGAGGCCTGAGGTGTTACGGTGGAACGAACGGAGGATTTAGATTTTCCTTATCCGTCAACTGAGGTGCCTGCCAGTGGTCAGACTGGTATCAGTGGTAAGATCAGTCTGGTAAGCGCTGTAGTAATACTGCCGGATACGATAAATAGCACATACGCATCTTGAAAGAAGTGTTTTGTTGAACGTGAGGTATCATATCATCCGTGATGCTCACTCGGCTCGTAATTGAAGTGTATTACTACTAGCAAACACCAACAGCTAAGCAAACTAATTGAAAAGGGAAACGTTGTAAAATAACCGGCTTTCAAGTTCGATTAACGAGCGCAGCCTATGATACTGTCTGTATTGACTTTCCGCACCGTAAGTATTGATTCAATTCTCCAATAAACATTCGTTACATTCCTGACCAACTTGACCCGTGTGAAAAATTATAAATTCCAGTGAATAAAGAGCAAGTCAGGGGGACCCTTCACACTGAAATGCCGCACGCACTGACACCAACTGCATATTTTTTATGGCAACAGCACTGACAACAGTCACGGTGAATACATATACCCATAACTTGCTGGAGGAAAAGTTTAGTGTCGACGGTCCCTAAACATAATTCGGCACTACCTGTCGGGTACACATTGCCCAAACCGCTGCGTCTGAGGTCGAGGTCCATCGTCTTCAAACTTGACATCGTATTTTACTAAAACATGCGCCATCATCGTCTTCAGTACATTCACCGCTAAAAACCGACCGGGGCTACGCCACACAAATGGAGATACCAAATCAACTGGTGCAGCAAGATTGCGCAAATGAAATGACTGACCAGGCTAGCCTATCATGTCCGAATGCAATGTAATCGACATTTGTCGTGACCATCAGGTGTTTGGTGCTTTCGCTGTCTCCATTCGTCAGATTGGAAAACCGGAATCCGTCGAACACATGAGGATTGTCGTAATTGGCTCAAGGTGCATTGCACTTTCGGCCGCCGCTACGAAGGTCCCGGCCGGGAGCATGGTACCATTTGAGAACGTGAAATCTTTGAGGACTATGCGCGTTAAACCAACTCCGTAGCACGCTAGGATGAGTCATCTCGCATTGGAGAAAGTGACCGGAAAGACCTACAACACCCGATCCCATTCAACCTTTGAGATTTTTTCAGGAAGCTGTCTACTTTGGACATTTTACCAATGGCGACTTTTGTCCAGCCCTCCGCCTTGACAACGGATTGGATCTCTTCCCGCATGGGCCGAGCATATTCCGGGTGTTCCGCCAGGCAATATAACGCATGACTGAAAGTCATTGACGTTGTGTGAATCGCCGCAAAATTCACTGCCAAGACACGCCACGCGACATTTTTTGGAGAGCGTTCGTCACCTTTGGCTTCTGCAAGTAACCATGTGATTAGGTCGTTCTGTAGAGGAAGAAAAAAATTCTGATGGTCAAAACGGTCCATTCGGATGGATTCGCGTACCGGTTTACCAGGCCAGTCTTCGCCATACTCCTTCTCGTTATCCAAACGCTCTTGAATTATGGGCCCAATATGTTTCATCGCACGCCTGATGCTCGCAGGAGCAGCCGTAAAAATACGACCAACGATTCTTTTAACTCGTCATGAGCAATAGGAATGAGGCAAATTGTGTGGCAACTTGCGGTTTCAAGAAGTATGGGAAGAGCTTAATGATGGTGGAGTTCTTGGCTACACCAAGTGTAAATTGTATGTTGAGATCCACATAGTCAGGACCTCGGCCTAGCGAGAATATGCAGCTTGGTAAAGATAGATCCTCCGTCGACATGAGATGACTCACACAAGGGGAGACCGACAAAAACCCTGTTGTTTGCCCGACAGACGATTTGCGTGATGGTTTTCATTGCTGGAATGCTGGTCCATTCTACTCGGAAAGGTGCCACGCATGAATGAGACATCTACACTGTTGAAATGGACAATGGACCTCCGTGCTGAAGCCGGATATTGTCTTCAAAGGCCCTAACAATCTCATCTCGTATATCAGCAATCGAACGCCCAAGTTGCGGTTAAGAACATTGCGAATAATTGGGACATGAAACGGATTCTGAGTGACTGTTGATACGAAGGTGTACCGAGTTTAGAACGTCTTTACAGGACGACATGAGGTCATTCGTGGGTAAACGGTTCGATAATTGACCACATGCCAGTGGAATAGGCATACCTTTCCGTAACCTTCTTGTACCATGTCCAAGGCGTCATGGAGGAATCTGATAGCACCGACGTAGGATGAAAACAGACCAGAAGGTCCTATAGCTGGTATAGCGTCCAGCTACAGTGTATCGAAGAGGCTAAAGAACGGGACAAGGTGATAATGCACATTACTCACATTCGGCTTCCTGGCGCTTGACCAGTGCACGATGATGAAAATTAAAATACCTGCGAGTCCATATTTCAGGACAGAACCAGTGGTATCTTCCATGGCCCAATGGTTACTTTATACTGATCACCGTGGCTACGAGTCAGGAAAGCTCATTCCGCACTTTCCCCAGGCTTTCGATTGGGCGTAAACAAGAAATAAACAAACTCCGAGTCTTTTTCGCCTCAAGATCAATCACATCGTGGCCTCTTCATCATATTCCTCCAGCCGCAGGCATGCGCGGTTTCCTCTGGTCATCATGGACAGCATCTTCGCCATCGCATTAGGCCTTGGTATTCGTCTTCTGGTCGATGTCGTCAGCCAGCACGACTTTAGAGTCGGTGGATCATTGGTTGGCCTATGGGAAGGCGTCGTTCTCTATCATTTCCTGGGTAAAATGCCCAAGTCTTTTGATCCATATGTCGCCTATGGCTTTCGACTTTTTGTCGACTTTCTTTTCACCGAGAGTCTGTACCGAATGGCTTTGGTGATATTGTGGACAGCGTTGGGCATGGTGCTCTCAGATATTGCACCAGTCTTTTGGTACGATCTTGGTCTACGACGTCTATACCGGCGCTGTCGACGTGACATAGAATTGTTTGGATTACCGACTCTCCCTTTCTTTTCCAAGGCCAGCACTTCCTCCCGCGTCCGATTCCGTTCACCATCTCGTGCGTCCTCGGTGGTCACCTCAGTTCGGAGTATGGCAACATCCACTTCTAGCTCTACTATAACTCCTACCAATGTCACCCCCCATTCTACTCCACTCGTCCCCCCAGTCGTCATCAACACCCGTAGAAAAACCCGTATAGTCCCAGGCTCCTTCCCCGACGATTGGTCAGAAACAGATGCTGATTCTGTTCTTGATCCCCCACAAATCCCATCCTCCCAAACTTCAGAAGACGGATCCCAACGTCACAATCACAACCTTCGTCCCATACCAGAAACCGACGAATCGTCTGCTGGATCTGATCTAGATCAGGACCATAACGGCTTGACGGAGACGCCAGAGGATGATGACCTCTTATCTGAGGCGTCCTCCGACTCGGTAGACCCTTCTGCGAGGGATCCATTGGACATACCCGAAGAGGGTGAGGAGCCTATTGACCAGAAGCATGACCAGGATCGTACACCAACCGCATACCACATGATACCTCTACCTCCCACACCTGCTGAATCTGACGTTGATGCACAGGAAGTACAGGAGGTTCAGCCACCTTTATCCGAAGTTCCACTTATTCCCGATAGTCCTTTTGTCCGCGATACGTTTGACACCGCGGGTGGGGAGCAAGAGTCTCCGGCGCCAAAACCAATTCCTCCTATCATGAATAATGATCTGCCGCCTCCTGCAAGCGATGTCCCTCCGTCAACCACTGATGATATTCCTCGTGATGCTGAACCACCCGCGTATAATGAATTTCCAACGGACGCGACGGCCGACCCCACACCTGAACCCAATGTGACGCCTCCAAACGATACCACCGAGAACGAACCCCCACCCAGTATCAATGTTGAGCCTCCAGTCCATGACAACCCTACTGACAACGATTTACCTAACAACGACCTACATACCGAATCCCCATCTCCCTTTGAATCACACTCACAACCCCCAAGCCAGGCTGAGAATCAGCCCAAACTAGGTGACGATCTCTCCCCCAACGGCGACGCCCGCTCTATTATTGACTCTGAGCGGCCTGAGAGTATGCTTTCGGAGAACACTAGTACCCGGCTCGAGCAAGCCCTTACATTCAGGCGGGAAGCGGCTAAGATTCAAAAACGAATACTTGACGTTGAGGGGGAGCGGAAGAAGGCTCTAGAAGATCACAAGAGCGCAATTGCGTTGCTTAAGAGCCAAGAACGGGAGGGATTAGAGAGGGAGGAGAAAGAGCTGAACAGGAAAGCTGAGAGGAGGTACTTCACTGGTACGTTATTTACATACATTCTTCGTTCATGTCGTGAGGTCACCCGGTTACACCTGCAGCGAACAATGCATCATCGACGCCAGGCAAGATCACTGTTGCGGGTCTCGAACCCGACGAGGCTGTTTCACGAATCGAGGCTGCCTTGGCTGAACTACTGGGTCAAAAACAAACCTCGCATGGCAACAATGTGGAACTTCGCGTAGCTTTGGGACAGGGTAAGAAGAAACCTACTGTGGTCAAGATCAAGGTACGAGCAGCTATGAAAGAGTAAGTCATTCTGTTTGTACAATCAGATCACTTGCCTGACCATTAATCGCTCAGACACCAAATTCCCGTTCATGACGGACCGAATCCCAGCCTACTGATAATCACCCTTCCAAAACTTGACGAGTAAAATTTTCACCTTCGGAATTTAAGTTGACTATATCCACATTTGTTTTCTAAAGACTGTTTATTGTATAATGATACCTCCACACATGTTTGTTCATTTGTTATCACCTTGACGTTGCAAACCGTAGATAATGATTCAGATACCATGCTCCCACTGTCATTGACAAAGCTCTTGTCTGCAGTAAGTTCGATTACCACTTACCCTCCGACCTTGAACGCATCATAGCGACGTTGCTTCAATGCCATTGATCGTGACACTTTTGACGTACGCAGACGCGCCTGTCGGGATGGTCTTTTGGATCGGCTTGGTGTCAAAGTTCTTGGTGATTACCATGGTTGTGGATTGTGTATTTGGTGAAGGGTGATAGGATCAGGAATCCAGTCGTGGACAAAACTCCTGTGATGATTGCGTGAACGTAGTAGGATAGGGGTTTACTAAGGTACAGCCCAAGCAGAGGGAAAGATGATAAAGACGCCGTTGCAGCTTGATCATCGTTACCAGGTAATCTAGCAGGAGCGTGACCGTCCTTCGTACTCGAATGGCGAGCCAACTCGGGGGAAGCATTTGCACATACCGTAAGTATTGTTGAGCCGTCATGGAGCAGGTGTACCATTCGGTGTTATTCTTGCGTAAACACTCACTCGCCTCACGCACGTCAATTGACCTGCCATGCGCGTTCGTGAGGTGGATCTGAGTGCAAGAGGAGGGCGGATGGACAGCCGTCTCGCTCAAAGTTCCCATACGTCCCTTGTGATTGAAATCGACTAATGAGATAGGGAACTAGGCACGAGATGGCATACCTAGAGATGACCTGGTTCCGCTGTCATTCAAGGGCTCGAGCCGCGTATTTTCTGTGTGGGGTATCCTGGTCAAAGCTTGGGTTTGTATTCTAAAAAATGCGACTGAACGTTCATACCGGCAGGCGCGTAACCTTACAGTGCGTTCCACTGTCAAGCCAATGAATAATCAACACTTACCTGTCAGATCGGTAGAGAACTTGACCTGATTAAGAACATGAGTGAATACTTAAATTACTCAACAGAACAACTAGCTAACCATTGCGATTGGCAGCGAGGCACTGGGGCTTCAGCATATGTACTGACAGGTCGACAACAAAGCTTACCGGACATCTCCAAAATTATCTATACCAGACGAAAATCGCGTTCAGAAGGCAAATTATATTTCAAGCAACTCAATCACGCCTGTTCCAATGAACGGGTTCACAAAAGCAGTATAGTCCAAAGTCGTTCCGTCAGTCGAGTTGGCAGTGGTTATCCTTTTCTGGACTTGAGGCGAGGGTGCGCGTTGACATTGATGGTAAAACAAGTGTTGCACTTGCTAGCCAGTAAAAAGAGAGAGGAGCCATGTCGGACTTTTGGGTCAATAGTCGCATTTATCACAGGCTGTGGGTAAAAATTTGAGTGCAAGTGGCATGGAATCAGATGCTTGAATGTTCGCGACATACTCACATCCATGATATGAATATGAATGTGAACACTTCGTTGTAAATGTGTCTACACATGGTTTCAGAGCAGAAGAGCATCACTGCTTTCTCATCAGAGATGTCTGAATGTTGTCCACCTGAGCATTTGCACATATGGTTGTTCAACTGCACCTACAAACACAGAAGGCTGGAGCTAAGTTTAAACGCCAGTGCGAAGAGAAGGTAAAAATTTGTTACCTTCGCTTCCAACCCGATATGTATCCGCTAGGTATTACTTAGCGGAGGTTATGCCGTACAACAGTCCCGATTTCCCTCACAATCAGGTCGATGCCTTCACCGCTTGGGCCCCAGAACTGACGTTCGTGGGACGAAAGCTTGCGAAGGACGTAGGTCGCAGCGTCGGTTTGGTCTCGTCCTATCCCGATGCGTAAACGGTGAAAGCCCATCTCGCCGCCCAGTGCTGATATGACGCTTTTGATTCCATTGTGGCCATTGGCAGAGCCGCTGAATTTTGAAGAAACGGTTTCTACTTTGTGGGATAGAGAATCTTGGACGACAATCATTGAACCCGGGAATCGGACTGTTTTGCGGAGGGTCGCAGCGACGGATGGCCCCGAGACGTTCATGAATGATTCTGATATGAAAATGAGATGCGTAAGGATACTTTGGAGGATAAATACGTACTGGATTTGAAAAGAGTCAGAGAAACCAAGTTCTCTCCTATATTCACATTGCCATGACCAGAATAACCGCCCATATCTCTGTCAGCAACCATGCCGATACCAAAGTGCGAAGCCAAAGAATCCACGATAAGATGGCCTACGCTACAAAATCGTCAGCCTCAAGGAGTACGAGCAACGGCAATTTACTTACCTATGTCGGGTCAATGGTAGAGGAAGGTTTCCCAGGCCAACGACTAAGATCTGAGGCACGCCTGCGACCATTTTTTGTGGGCAAGGTGTGAGTGTGATGGTCCGAGACGTAGACAGATTCAGGATTTATAGCAAGTCGACATTTTGGTTGAGTCACTAGGAGGAGAGCAGTGCTGACTCGCTCTGAGTCTTGGCTATTCCGGTCCTGCGTTGTCTAGGGAACCTTTTGTTTTTAAAAATTAGCTGCCATGTCTGCTAATCGATATCACCTTGCCTGACAGGCAGCAGCAATAAAAGAAGCTAAAACCGGCACGGGTGAGCCACTTTTTTTATTTTTCGACACCAACCTATCTGTCAATGTCAGCGTAACTCCCATTTCCTCCCCAACCAACACGACAATTCTTCAATGTATACGACCCAGATAACGACTGCCAATAGGATGGAGGTTCGCTTAAGAAGGGGCAGACGGCGTCTGTCTTCCCCAAATACAAGGCAGCCACTGGCAAGTCGTCTGCGGATATGCCATCCTCTGCCATCTTCCCTCGAGGCACTCGATCTGCCAACGGCCTCTCCAACACAAGCTCTCGCTTCATTGCGTTTTCTTGTGCTTTCATATCTGGAAGACCTGGAGACGCGCTTATCGCAGCTGGAATCTCCGCTTTCGGACCTACATCTTGCAGAGGCACTCAAGGCGCAAGGCGAGCTGCGCATTGAAGAGGCCAGAGCATGGGCCAAAGTCGCATTGGAAATGCTGGATAACATACGAGCCGACGTATGCTCGCACCTCCCCGAGTTTAACTTTGCCGACATTTCTGTCGAGAACTTTGTCAAGTCGCGCTTGCCCGACTTTCCGGACGTTTCTGGCCTTAATGGCATGCGTTCTCATTTCCCTGACCTGCCAGACGTCCGCTCTCGGCTGCCAGACTTTGACCTATCCGACATGCGTTCCAAATTAGTTGATGTCCGCACACGTTTTTACGACCTCGATTTTCACCCACCTTTGAGCTATATACCCACACTTTCCGACCATCTCCAGTCCTTACATTCCCACCTCTCTTCTATGGAGCTGCCTTCTGGCCTCGAGCTCCCCTCCTTAGCACCAAGTACTATGCTATCCGACCTCTTAGATGCGCTTGTCTCCTCAGATATGTTCTCGGACCTTCTTAATCCGCCGACTAATGTTGTGGAAGAGGGAGAGGAATTGCTGGAAAAAACGACGGCACAGATCGCCAAAGCGATTAAGCTTTCCTTCCAAGGCGCCCGTCTAATTCAGTACGTCGACTTGCCCAAGGAGTGGCGAAGTAATCCATTTGTAACGCAAGGGTACCGGTAAGTTTGCCTACTTTACGCTTATACTCGCGCGCCGAATAACCGCTTCGACAGATTCATTCCCATCGAAAGGTGGCCGCTCATCTTATCGTCGATATTTACATTCCATAACGAGACCCGTGAGCCATTCCTCACCTCACTTTGTGGCTCACTAACCTAATACTACAGTCAACATCCACTCCCACCTCGTCCCTTTTATCCTATGGGGCCTAAGCTCTATCCCGCTGCTTAACTCTTCCGCCCTCATTGATGGCCCAGAGACGACATTCACAGCATTCGCCCTCGTCTGTTTATTTAGCAGCACACTATGGCACATTATGTCTGGTTGTGCACACCCTAAAGGCATGGAGTTCTGCGCCCGGGTCGATTATGTGGGAATTGGCTGGTACGCGCCCGATACTTCCTCCTTATATATATGATCTGATGCGGTTGCTGATAGGCTGATCAGCGCAAGCGTTGGCACTATTGTCCATTATGGATTTCAGTGTCATCCAGACACTGGGAAGATGTTCCTCGTATGCTCCTTATTGACAGCAGTCGCTGGGAATATATTTCCGTTCATGGATTGGTTCAATCAGTACGAGTATAGGGTAAGGGCACTTTCTGAAATTATGTCGATTGGATATTAAATACGTTGTGTGTAGATGTGGCGCATAACGTTCTTCCTGGCACTTGCACTTTCAGCTGTGGCACCGCTTGCTGCACTAGCATTTCTCCACACCACACAAGATGTGCTCTCATTTATCAGTGTGCATCCCCTTCCCCGTCCTTATATACAACTAACCTCCTCCATCCCAGGGCCTGTTATTCCATCCCTATTGTCCTACGTCATAGGTTTGATTTTCTACGTATCCCACGTCCCCGAACGGTTCCTCTCAGGCATTTGGTCTCAACGTCTTGACTTTTTCGGTGGGGGCTCCCATGCAATATGGCATGCGTTTATAGTATTGGCTATCAGTCAACACAAGGTCGCCATTAGGAGCATGAGAGAGGGAATCATGTGTCAGGTTGTTCCTTAGTGTTCAGCGCGTTCAGCAGTGCTCTAGACAGTAGAGTCGTAAATTATTGATTGGTATAACATCGACAATGCTACCGCCTTCATTTTCCATCGGTTGGGTATACCCTCGATTACATGTCACATAATAATAACTTGAAAAATAAAAATAGTACTTGTTCAGAACACTTCGAGGCCCTCCGACCTAAGGTACTTAGTACTCCTTCAGTCTCCGACCATCCCCCAAATTCACCCTAATTCACCGACCGTTGTTGTACACTATATCTCACAAGTCAAACACTTCCTGGCAACCTCCTCTTCTAACTCCCGATACCAACAATGGTACCCAACCCGGGCCATTTCTCAACGGCCCAGGCTTTTCCATCAATTCCGAAAGTGACATTGATGTTGACTCTGGAGAGAACGATGACTCGAGCCATCGATTGGCAGAACTACGGAGATTGATGCGCAAGCGAAATATTGACTACTAGTTAGTGCATTTCATTCAGTACATGTGTCCAATCAGGTCTGACGTCGTAGCGTCATTCCCAGTGAAAACGCGCATCAATCTCCTACGTTGCTGCAAGTGATAAACGGAGGCAATATATCTCTGGGTTAGCATGTATCATGCTATCGTAGAGATTAATCAATGACGTGAATAGGTTCACTGCTGCCACTGGCGTGGCGATCGTCGCCAAGCGGTCTGCCCATCTCTCGCCTCCGATCGATATGAAGTACAAGCACAACGTGAGCTAGGCGTAAACTGGTCCTATGTTCCGATTCACTCAAGTTCAGCAAATGGCCCACAAAATTGGATAGAATGGCTCGTTGTAAGTCCCCGTCACTCAGTCCTGACGCGCCAATTGTCGATAGGTCAAGTCAGGATAGAGTGCATGATTCAAATATCGGCATTGATGCTCGACTGATATCATATGAAGTCGCCTCCGTCCTCCGATCAAAGTTGATCCCTCGCTCTTCAAGCCTTGTTTTTCAACCACAGAACCTTGTAGACTGCATTTGGAAAGACAAACCACGGAGATCGACGACGCCAGTTTATCTCCAATCATTTCCAGGCGGTAGGCACTTTCGTTATATGGGAACATACACGTACCGCCTCATAACATGTTCAAGGCAAGGATGCTGCAATCAAACTGGGGGAACTTCGAATTTGGATAAAGGCGCAGCCGATTTCTGGCCCCAACCTCCAGTCACCTTTTTCGCAGACACCTGAAGCCGCTGTCATTACCTCACTTTCGTGCATATGTACGCTTCAAGGTTGCTACTTATCATGCCACCCTTTAACAGGGCATATGACAGCATGTTTGCTCAACCTCCGCGGCTCCGACTTTTCCTCCGAATCCAAGCCTTTATTTCACACATTCTTATTCGTTGGATTGGTCCGCGCAGTGCTATTCGTTGATTCTCGGAAAGTCAGTGTTGAAATTGACCAATATCTCAAGTCAATGAGAATCGAAAGGCAAGAGTACCACGACCTGTGGCCGTTCTTGGGTCGTCGGGAATGGGGCCGAGGCAAAGTGAACAACCATACTCATAGCTAACGACTGGCTAATATGGATTACATAGGTTCTTATTTCCCCACAGGTATGCTTCGCCGTTGCGCAACTGCTTACCAATGATTGTTACATCATCGCCCCCTCATTTATCGAAATGATGAAGAAGATGAAAAGACACGAAAGTGAGATTGAAGGCATGCGGACGATCTCTGTGCGAATATGACACTATTTTTTTGTGCCTCTGGTCTAAACCTCACTGAATGACAGCCTTCTCATGATCCAGCCGAGAAGATTGATGACATCCATCAGCCTTCTATAACAAATGCACAAACTGCGGGACGATGTTTGCATAGTCACATTAATGATGCACGGCACCGTCCCATCAAGGCAACCACCGTGCGCCTACGTACGCCGACAACAACTTGCAGGCGGGTTATGTCTGATTTGTTTTTAGAATCCCGACGTCCTGATGACGATTCTCCATCAACTATTAAGCGCCATCAGCGACAACGCTTTGCAGCTACGCCTGGGCTGCCCCCGCTGATATCCTTCACCAGGCCGCCACCATCAAATCGCCCTAGAAAGTATCGCATGGGAAAAGAGCCGTTTTCGGAACTGATCTGAACGGTTGATCTGCATAAATAGTGAACCACCTCATATTGCCCCACAAATCCAGGGAAACGATTTATCAAGCGGTACGCAACAGGTCGTCCATTCTACCGTGTTGCACTCTCACACTGTCTCCTTCAGCTACCACGACTGAACCGCTCCCTGTCAGAAATACTGCTATCCAAAAGCGCCAGAATAGTATTTCATTCTCGAACTTGAAGGACAGCAGAGATGATAACTTGGAACCTCTGGATTTCACTGCGAAATTAGAGAAGCTTTCCGATTTTCCTGTCGCGCATGGTGGGTTTGCTGTTTGGATGTGTAACTTGGCCGAAGATGGAGAGTGTCGCAAAGTTTGTTCAACTTTTGACGTTCGACTGGAACTTGCCCTAAAAACATTCTTAGATAGGTGTGAAAGTCCTGCGTAATCAGAAATATGAGGATGACGACCACCGCCGAAAAATGCAAAAGGTATCAATTTCCTGTTAAAATACCATCAACGCTCTCCCAAACTTCTTTCAGCGCCCACTCAGGTAAATAGGTGTCCGGCAACATCTCCGCCACCCCCATGTGCTTCAGTTACTTGGAATATGTCATAACTTTGCCTCTTTCCCCAGAATCATAACCCCCTGGATGGCTAATGGTGACGTAAGGAAGTTTCTACAACGATATCTCAACATTACAGAGACTCGCCATCGTATGTGGATGCCAACCAATTCTTTCTGTGAGGTGAATCTACCATATTCTATTAGTTGTGTCAAGCTGCTAGTGGCCTGCAATATCGTAAGCGGTCTGTCATTGACAACCAGCATCGAATTGAATTGCGCTTAGTGCACGAACACAATCCTCAAGTGGTTCATGGTGATCTGAGAGCTGTTCGCGGTTGTGTTGGATATCCAAGTGCTTTACTGATTACATATTGACAGGCCAATGTCTTGGTTAATGATGAAGGTCAATGTTGTCCGGCGGATTTGGGCTGTCGCGAGTGCTGGAGGTTCCGGGTCTGTGTTCAGCCACTTCTACTTTTGCCGGCTCAATAAGGTGGATGGCTCCCGAGCTGCTGGAATCCGACACAATCCACAGGTCGTTTTCCACTGATATATATGCCTTTGGGGGACTGATGCTGGAGGTAAATTGTGACACTTCCGTATGATTGGTCTGGAATGTATCAACTAACCTAAATTTTCAACAGGTCCTCACTGATCACATACCATTTTACCATCTTGACAATGACGCGCGTGTCACTATCGCACTCTTCCGGGGCGAGTCCTCTCAACGGCCTCTGCATGTTGAGCAACGCACATTGGGAGTACATGCAAAAATGTTGGTCCATTGATCCGCAGATCCGACCACCCATCGCCGCCGTCATGGCACTCTTCAGGATTATTATGTGAAAGACGCTTGTACCTTTGCAGAATAGTGCCCTAAATGATGGATTGACACAGGGTCCACACTACAACGAAATGTGTAATATACAGTCACATGCAAGTGGAGACATAAATCGATGATACGGGAACACAAGTATCAGAGGAGAGTCGGTGGGTTATAAATACACGGTGTCATTCCAAAATTTAGAAGTACAGAAAACCGTGAATCACCCTCGTGTCATATCAATTTAGCCTCTCTTTTCGCCTGCTGCACCTGAGCTAGCCGATGACTTCTGAGAGTCATATGCGTGCCCTGAGTGACTTTTTTGGCCGTGGTAGCTGGAACAGTGGGCGCCACTGAGGATTGCGAGAGAGATAATCGAGTTTCATCTGATGCAAAGCCTGGGATTCGGATATTGTGATTGCGTTCTGCACCAGTAGCGACAATGAGGCCAGATCAGTGAAGACGTAAGAGCACTTTACCGAGATGTAGTTGGAGGTCGCGTACTTCAAGTGTGTCGCCACCTCGGTGTTTCGCCAGTCGACAACCGAAATTAGTCACGGAGTCAATGAATTCGTCTGCAACTGTGAGTAACAACTTGAAGTTGGTCTCAGTTTTCATTCCAGAAAATGAAAAGGTTCACTTACATCTTCCACGTCTGGGTCTATCTTCACATTGGGGTCGACACTCGACACCAGGTCTTGTATAGATCTTCTCATGCTTTGGTCACCAGGCGTGTTCTTTCTCCGTGCGCGGTTGTCATCTAGGTTCAACATATTGACATCTTCCGAACCGCGAGTAACTTGTGCAGGGGTACCTGTTGACGTGCACGTCAAACAAAATATATGGACTGGATATCCGAAAAGACGAACCAGATGCTCTTCCGCCAGGAATGCCACCGGTCAGTGTTGGTCGGCCTTGTTGAGCGCTTGACCACGGTACAGGTCCGGGATTCGTTGTATTAAGCGTTTGGCTGATGGGGTAGCCGTCACCAGGATTAGAACTCAGAACAGCAGTGGGTGGGGAACTGCTTCTGAACGCAGAGGGCGCTGGAGACGCCTGGGCATTCAATTAAGAAGAGCACAAAGGACGAAGGACAACTGAGAAGACTTACCGGCGTGACAGTGGGTTTGTCAGTGGGCTTATATTTGTCGGCATACTCTTTGAGCTATGAAAGAACAGCCATGTGTTTGATATCGATCCCTTTCAAAAACTGCGAACAACTTGAATGACTTTACCTGTAATATCTGACTGCGGTCGAGCTTACCCTGTTTTGCAAGCTCTCCGAGGTGACTCATATTGGCAATGATGAGCTGGGCTATACGGTCGTTAGACATCGGATCCCCGACAGATGACTTGAATGCGTTTCCCAGGGCAGCGATTATATTATTTGCCACAGCTGCTGAGGGTTGTGCAGCCGTAGCGCCCGCAGCGGTAGCCATTGTCTCGATTCTGCCAGTGGACGCTTCGGTCACTGTGGTAAGTAGACCCCACGTGAGTCCATTTATGAGGGAAAATTTGGCGTGTATCAAGAGCATTATATTTATGAAGACTACTAAGAGGACTACGAGTATTTGTAAAATACTAGATCGTGCCAGTGATATGACCTGCGCCCATTCCCGCAATACCGTTGCCAGTGAGCGAGGCCCCACTGGCAAGCCACAATCCACGGGCTCAAAGCCTGGAATGTGTACGTTTTCTACTGTCATCGGCACAGGTAGTGTGAATAAATGAGGTCACGGTGAGCGAGTTCTCAGTAACAGGTCTGCTGGCAGTGCTGACTGGGAGCTATGATAGTTATATATAATCGGTCAACTCAATCTATTAGGGCCTTACAGCACTGGCCCTTGTTGTACCTCAGGCCTCAGCGCTCGGCTACTGGACTTGGCTCCGAAGTGACCCGCCGAGTTCAAGACTTTCCAGAGTTGGCACGAGATGAACAGGAGCCTAACATCCTATGGAACGATAGAACGGAAGTACATGTGGTCGGCTGCAAGCACTCGTTTTTCAAACCTCACAAAATGGCACAGCCTGTCAAATCCAACACCTAGTCTAGCTATCACGCCCTGCTGCGCGCTGTCACATGTGGCGGAAGCGCCTACGCGATTTTACATAAAGAGGACGGCATATCTTGCACGATGGAATATGGACGCCACAAGCATCGCGACGTGCACACCGGAGCAAGTTTTGAATGGAGGTAAAACCGTGGTAGTCACTCACTGTTTGACTCGCGAAGAGAGTGTCGGCTTGACAGTAAGTGTGATGATGATATTTTGCGAGTGTACTGCCACTCCCACACAGCTGGTCGCAGAGTCTGGTGTAGCGTCCGTTACAGCAGTGATGTGGATTTTCCTTTTAATTTTGGTCAGTCTATTTCAGTTCCATTCAAGAATGCCATCCCACATACATCTCTACAGCGGAACTGCTATGCACAAAGCATGCGACGATCCACTGGTTCGCCTATCAAACGGCGATTGATCCAAACACCTGGCGATATCTTTATGGTAAGTGTTCTCAAATCAGGACATCTTTGACTTCTATCGTCGTAGCTTTCCTTGTTTGTAGCTGACTTGACCCACGCGATCGGAAGTTCCATGAATGTCAGATGGATTAATGAAGGCAAAGTTGAGATGGGGGCCTTTTGCACAGCACAAGGTTCGCCAAGTTGTGTCTCGCACGTACAATGACTAATTTCTTGTCCAACCAGGTGCCATTCAGCAGATTGGCGCGACTGCGATTGCGATGACCACTCTTGTGCGTATCCAAGCGTCAGCGGTAGATTGATCCTAATTTGGCCCTCAATGGCTAAAGGCCATAGCCGTCCAGACCTTCGTTGCTGTCTGGTGGGGTAGAGGGTTGTATTCGACATTCAATGCAGCGATTGTGATTGGGATCATATGGCTCTGTAATTTTCTATTTGTTGCGATTGGTACTGCGAAACACGCTAATAATTATTATATCACACCTACGCCCGTGGGTATCCATTTATTCACGGTGGAGGGCCTTGGTTGACACCTGTGTTTTTTTGCATATAGTACTGGTGCTGGATTGGACCTGGTTACATGGCAGTCCGTATAGCAGAAGAATATGCATGGTTCTGGCTGACCCTTCTAGTTTCTCTTCTGGCTTATATGCCTTTGTTCTTCTGGAGTCGGGGGAATATCACTGTCGACCGGGACCAATGGTGGAAGTTTTATGTTCATGGCTCCACGGACTCTGAAGATGATTCCAGCCGAAGGCGTCGATCCCTCAGCCTGCTTGCGTACGTCCCATGGTTTCCGTGAATATACATAGAGCTCACGGTGATCCTCAGATATCCGCTGATATATTCCATACTCGTCATCCCGCTGAGCGCTGTTCGGTGGATGGAGTTCTTCCGGGGAGAAACGGCAATCCGTCCCGCAGGGGTGTTCGCTGCGTTCACGCTGTATGGGCTGAGCGGTGTGTTTGATGTTGTTCTGTTTCTGGTTGCCCGTCCTACCCTGTTGCTCTTTTCATCGACATCCGAGTCCGAGTCGATAACACAGGAGCAAGTACGGACGGGAGATGTGGAACTTGAGGCCGGGTAGTATACTTGAGCCGTGTAAATTTGTGTACTAATATGGACGGCTTGGTCACCGTTGCCTAGTACTGCCGCACCTGCCCCAGTGACGTATACGTAGCGCCACAGTTGAGTTCCAAGTTTCAACCAGCACAAGTCAACGACTGCGACCATTGCTCACCGCTCCTTTTCTCCAACTCTCCGTATGTTGCATAAACGCTCGGAATCTTCTCCTAATTTTGCTACTTCTCTCGGTCAAGCTTTTCAGGATCTATCCTTTGAACCACTACCATCATCACCCCTGCCCGGGCCAGTTCAGTCTCCCAGGATGTCATCGCCCAACCCAAGACGTCGTCTTTTAAAGCGACAACAGTCCGCTGCAACTCAACCAACAAAGTTGGAACCTGATGGAAGAGCAGTTGCCCCCGAACTTGAAGAACTGGCCTCTAATAAGTTCCCTTATAATGGTAAGAAATAATCGTGGTAGATCACTTTTGAGGTACAAGCTATCTGCACAGCATGTTTTCCTTTATCTTTTTACGTCTACGAACCAGGGGAGCCAGGGGCGGAACCTGCTGTCCGCAAATCCGCACGGGATGATAATATTCCATCAGGCCGTCCATCATTACATCCACATGTCCAACAATTTTTCTCATTTTTTGACCATCCCTCTTTCCTCAGAAGTTCCACGTCGTCCTACCCTGTTAACTCGCAGTTCCTCATATTCCAAGCGCCACGCTTCCTTTGACTCCCCAAGAGAGGTCCCTCTTCCCCCCTCGCCGTCATTGCAACGACGTAACCCTATTCACCACGCAAATACGGCTACCTGCTCTGTTAGCCTCAAAGGGAAAGGCGTCGATCCATTGTCGTCGACCGGGGCCTCTACCGACGATTCCAGCGAAGCCAGCTCTAGTTTATCTAGTGCATCCTCTGCACCCACTTCACCACCACCCTGTCATCCGTCCAATTTCCCGGACGCTAGATTAAAACCGTCCCATATATCTTCCCGAAACCCGGATTTGCCGGGTGATCATCAGCACCCACGAGATATGCCGGAAAATTCCCAGGCACCCGTCCTACCACCACAGACACAGGGACTAGTCTTTCCTTTCTCACGTCCGTATTCCCTTCCAGATGCCCATTCTAATTCTTATGGTGCTGTCACACTACCCGTACCTTCATCTACAAATTCCGCGTGGCCGGATCGGACTTCATGTGCCAGTTTACCCCTGCCCATGCAGACGCCATATTTTACTTTACCAACAATTCCGCCATTAGAAGAGGGTAGAGAATTCAGTCAACCTGGACCCACTGATCCCCAAGAACCGGACTGGTCTACGAAAAGCCGGCCAGAAGCCAAAATGCCCGACAAACCGTACACCCAACGCTCTGGGCTACGCCCACCGTTTGACCAGTCGTCGTCGTCGTCCACCTTCTCGCCAACAGCGATACGCGATACCCCTTCAATCCTTTCACGTTCCTCGAGTCTCTCCCAGTCCAGCAGTTCCTATCCCCCACCAACCCCTCCGACCATCTTAGCGCCGTCACCGCCACCTGTGGAAACACGAACACAGGCACCATACGCGCCATTCCTGAGCCACGCGCCCCCTCCAGAAGATAGTTGGATAGCTGTGGAGACGACGCAGACCGATTACTCGCTTGTTGTGAGGCTACCGGGCTTCAAGCGGGACGGAATGTGAGTCACTATCACGCACCAAGCGCATGTTTTTCTGATCGAATGTGATAGAACACTGGCAACACGACGACGTCGCATTTTGCATGTGGTGGCGGATTCTTGGGAACCCGGCGGAGGTGCGGACGTCATCTTACCAGAATGAGATCCGTATATTGAGTCTTGATTAGGGCACTTTGAACGACGTATATCCTTTGGCTATGATGCTGATCTGACGCAGGTGCGGGCTGAATTCGATGGTGAACTACTCAGGATCGTCATTCCGCGAAGGCTGCCGCCGATGAACGCATGGTACGTACCCCCAACTGGTCGTTCATAGCACGAGGCCCAGCAGTGGGCACGCGGCTGAGGAGACCATCCGCATCAGCCCGTAGATCAACTTCCTCACTGACGAAGCTTACACGCACAATGTTGATATCGTTCGAAAACGCAAATATTGTTTATTCGCTACCCACGGTCTTTTCACGTTCATAGACATTGCTCGCTACTGTAATATACTTATCAACCAACTGTAACCATTTATCCATATACATCCCGAGCTCATCCATCCACCTGCAATGCCAGTCACCCAGCCGGGTGTTATTTTCAAGCGTACTGCGGTATAAATTCAAGTTGCCAGACCTATTTCCCTCCCTATAACCCATTGTCAAACATTTGTCTGGATGCTCTACCAACTGAGATCGATCGGCTGTCCTAATAGTTTTTTTTATACGACAACTACTGTTCAAGCGCTGGCGACTTTGAGTACTACATCCGAGTCATGGCCAAGTCCCGCCTTGTCTTCGATCAGAATCCAGCCAATATGTTTCAGAGTCCAGCGCTTACCGGTGGTGGCTTTTCGAGTTTGTCATGATGCAAGCCGCGTCGGGGGAATCGTTGCAGGAACATTGTGCTGCTGCTATCCTCGCCGATTCCTCGGGGCTTCCTTACTGTACTGGGCTCGAAAACCGTCAATGTTCAACCGAAGTCTCGTTTCCGGCCGAGGCGATGCAGAATCCGACGATCGTTCTACGAGCGGCGCAGAATCAGGTTGTGCCTGAGGCTGGTGGACTGTAGGTTTCAGTCAGATAATACCCTCAGGCGACAAGGAAGTTAGCCAATGTGACCTTGGACTATATGTTTTCCTCCCGAGGATAATCTGCGTACGCTCAGTCACACAGAGCAATAATAACATCCTTCGACAACATCCTCCGAGTCGGCGCTAGTCCAACGAGCCAACAACATACTGAAAGGCATGGACGACACACTGGCCCATCGCTTCCTGAGCATCATTAGAATGCGGGGTGGAGGAATCCTACTCGAAATGGACGATACGGCGGGAATTCATTACATCAACGACGGCAACAACAGACGCTCCTTCGCATCTGCCCTCGATGCCTCAGCCTCAATCAAAACCCCCTCGTTCAGTGCTGTCCTGCACTTTGTGCTTTTCACTTTCCGACCCGGCTAGGCTCACGACTTGCGAGAACTCGAAGAAGCCAACGTATTGGAGGAAAACTGCATCACCAGAACTAAGTGGATTAAACCCATTCTTCGACGTTCACCCGCTCAGTCTTGTGGCCACGTCATCGTAGCATTCAGGTCTCCCCAGGCAGCCAATAAAGTCTTGCCCAACGGTCTGTCACAAATGGTATTCGCCGTTAAATGCAGGAAAGAAAGAGCCGCTGAGATGCCTCAAATATCATGGGTGGAATCACACAAGCGAATGTGTCTTAGATCACAACATATGTGGGTCCTGTGGAGGTACACACACATCATCCGACTGCAACAACACCGAAAGGATATACTGCACCTCCTGTGGCATGTCTGGGCACATCAGCTGGGACCGCACCTGCCCCATGTTCCTCCGCAAGTGTGCACAGCTCCCCAGAGAATTTCATGCCCTACTTCCCCACGGACGAGGACTGGACCCACGTAACACATCCTCCTGCAGCCTTGTGTGTCCCTCGCTCCCTCATCTCTCTGCCCCTGCAGCCGCACCCGCCCTGGGTCCCATCCGCCAATCCTTCTTGCCATTCGGTCGAATCCAAGGCCACCCTCAATGTGGAGCAGGTCCAAACAGGTGCCCGCTCCAGCGACAATCTTGGAACAGACCAGATGAGGCACGCCTGCTAGAACTGAACGGTATCAACCATGCTCGCATTGATGATGTGTAAATACAATCCAACAGAATCCAATCATCTGGTTAGTGTATTTGTGATTGAGGTGTTTCTCGTTGCAGTCCATCTCGTGTGTACGATATATATTGTGTGTAGGTGACTCGAGCTTGATGGAAAGCGCGAGATAGAGGAACTTTTAGCTAAGGGATCGGGCCGCCGTCCAGCGGCCCGGGAACATACTACTGAACGTGACCTCAAGTTCGTTGAACGCGTTCGAATTCAACGTGAATCTATCTAACTTGAACCTTTTGAACATGGCGGCCATTAACATTCAAGAGAACCTACTACCTCGTCGCTATC